>CM031241.1:382362861-382480361 GCA_018340775.1 Taxus wallichiana var. yunnanensis
AAGAAATATTGAATGCCTTTCTTAGTTCTTGGGATAGGTACTTTCTGATTGCTTCCACTCTCTCAAGGTATATCATAACACCATATTTTGACACAATTTGACCAAGCGGCTTGGCCTTTTGCACTCCAAAATTACACTTCTTTGGATTAAGAGAAATTTCATACTCCCTACATCTGATTAGCATCTTCTCCAAGTGCTGCAAATGATCACATCTCTCGCCTTGAAAACACATTCACATCATCTTGGTAAACTGCAATGAACTCATTGATGTAACTAGAAAAGAAACATGCATTGGTCTTTGAAAATTGGCACCAAAATTCATCAAACCAAAGCACATCCTAACTAAAACGTATGTTCCCTAAGGAGTAGTGAATGTTGTCTTAAGTCTTTCTGATTCTTTGACTACCACTTGATTGTATTCGGAGAAACCATCCAATGTAGAAAGCAACTTAGACCCTGTCACAAGCTGCAACATATTTTCCATATTTGGCAAGGGATAGTTGTCCTTCATGGATGCTTTGTTTAGATTTATAAAATCCACACAAATTTTGATGTCTCCATTCTTCTTTCTGACTGGCACAAGGTTTGCAACCCAAGATGAATATCTAGTGGGCTGAATAATACCTCTATCTCTCAACTTCTTTAACTCCTCTTACATTTTCATAGAGAGAAGTGGATTGATTGGCCTTTGCCTCTATCTGAATGTCTTAGTCTTGGCCTCAAGAGGGATCTCATGTGGAAACAAGTCTTCTCTATATGCTTTTAGCTCAGAATAGGACCAAGCAAGGTAGTCTTGATATTTTTCAAGAGTTGCACATAGGACTGTTTTTCCTCTTTACTTAAATTTCTGCCCAACCAAATCTTCCTTGGTTTACCATTAGTGCCAAAGTTATGCTCTTCCACATCCCTTGAGGTAGATAGGTTTCTATTTATGATGTAATCAACATTGTTAAAATTTGACTCAAGTGCAACAAGACCTCTAGGAATGGTGTTTGTTTTCAATTGGATGATGTCTTTTCCAAACAAAGTCTCTCTCCCTTCAGTCATACACACCATTGGTTCCCAATCAATATTCTGATTTTTAAACTCACCTTGGTTTTGTAAGAACCTTAGCACTTGAGAATCATCATCAAACACCTGCCAATGTTTCACATTATCAGGGACAACTGGCCTAGTTAGCACTTCAACATTGTACTCACAATAAGGTGAAATGGTGTAATTTCCAAATCTAGAACCCAACACTGTGCAACTTATCAGTAGCAGCATTGAGACCTCTATCATGATACACAATGTTAAAGGAATCAAACATTTCAATTAGATCCCAAACTGCATGCTTATAATGTTTCATATGTTGATTCTTTGTAGCATACAATTTTCTTATTTATTTGACAACCAACTCGAATCTCCTTTTGTAACAATGTCTTTTACTCCATACATCCATGTAATTCTTAAGCCTAACAACAATGCCTCATACTTAGCAACATTGTTAGTGCATTCAAAATTAATTTTGAAAGAAAAAGCAAACTCTTCCAAAGTAGGAGAAAGCAAAACTATACCAACACCATTACCCAATTTGATACACATTGAAGATGTAGACGGATGAGGAAGTCGATGTAGATAAGGCAGGCGCACCTGAGCAATTCGCACAATAGATCCGAGTAACTGCAAAAACACGGTGCTTGTGAGAAAAAGATGGCGTTAGAAGATATATGGGTGGGTGCCCGAAGCGGGTCAGAAGCGATAAGCTTCCTTGGCGGATGTCGATCCACGTTTTCATAAAAAAAGCATACATGATAAAGATGTAAATAAAGACTAGATTCTCGATTGCGGTAATAAAAGCAGAACACGAGCAGCGAGACGGGAAATCGAGAAAACGAGGCGAGAAATAATGCTAAATTTGTGTTACACATGTGACCTTTTACATGTCTGCGAGAAAAATCGGCGTCGGCCCCATGTAGAATCGGCGGCGGCCCGATTGTCAGGCGGCCCCAGGGCTGATCGCGGCGGCCCAGGGCGTCGGCGTCGGCCCAGGATAAGATCGAGTGTCAAGTGAAAGCGGTGACCCGACCAATCGGGGGCGTGCGATGAGATTCGGGGATCGGAAGGTGAATGTTAGTCTGCAGGATGTGCGAAGATGGAGAGGCAGGCTGGAGCAGAGTCACCGGATGATAGATAATGGTGTATGGTGTTGATATGATACGGGCGAAATACGGTGCTCCTCTCGAGGGATTGATTAGGGCGAGGATCTGCCCTAAGCGAGACAATTGATGCTAAGAAGATCTCTCTTTCTCACTCTCTGTTTCGTGCGTAAGTGCTTCCTTTCACTCGTTCGTCTCTTTTTCGGTCTCTTCGCTCTTTTCCGTCCCTAGGCCGAGTTACAGGCTTGCTTTTATAATCGGCGCCGCTCTAGAAAATCGGCGCCGACCATATGGAGTCGGCGCCGATCGCGGAAAAGACTCGAGATGCCTAAAAATGATTGATTCGAAAAAAAGACTTATCAGACTACGGGAAAATATCCCGCTTAGGGAAGATTAAAATAGATGTGATACATGGGTAAAATAAATTTGGGGTAGATAAGTGATTAAGATGCATGGGAAGAAGCGTAATTAAATATTTAATTATTTAATTACCCATGGGCAAGATATGATGAAATGAATTAAATTTAGAGATAGGTGATTAAATCACAGATTGGATAATATCCCAAGGGGATAGTTGGTGATATGGCGTGCCCCAGGTTACCTAAGCACGTAAATGGGTAAGAGGGACACTAAATTGAGTAACCAATTTTAGGTGTCTACATTTTGCCCCTTTTTGTCAAGTAACTTGCGATAAGCAAGGTTATGAGACAAAAACAAAGGGATGGAAGAAGGGAAGAATTGTGGTGATGTGATCCCCCTCAAACTAGGGATGGGATGGATGATAAAACAGATGATCCCGAGTTTGAAAGAAGTAGATGAAAAATGCAGGATGCCCCAGTTGGATAGCTGGAGTAGAGCTGATCATTGAGGACGCATTAAAAATAAACAAAAGGGCAGCAACCTAAGGAACTCACATTGGTAGGGAAAACTAGCCGGTCTCCTCATGAGGCAGCGTTAGTGCCTCTGAGACCCGCGAGTGTAAGGAGAAGCTGCAAAATAGTCGGCATCGAAGAGACACATTGGTAGGGACAACTAGGCGGTCATGAATCGAGGCGCGTTAGTGCTACTGACCGTTTAACTCTAAGCTGCCGAGAAAAAGCGAGTGCTCCACGCAAAGGGAACAAACTCGAAATAGACAATGACATCTAAAAGATGTGCCAAAAGACAAGATTTAGCACACAACAATGATCAGATAGATGAGAAAGCCAAGTATCAACACTATGGCAAACAGACAAGAAAAATCGGCGGCGACCAAACGAATCGGCGACGACTACAAAGCGGCGTCGACCCAAAAATCGGCGCCCGACCAATCGAGCATATAAATATGCGAGCGGAAAAGCGTGAGCGATTAATTTTCAACGTGGCGATTGATTAAGCGAGAATAGATTTGAAGCGCGATGGAAGCCTCACGGGAGGCGGACGAAGCGCGAGAGGACACGACATGGGGTAAGTGACCATTCTTGAACCCCTTCGTTATATTATTATTATTTTTTTTTTTTTTTTTTTTTTTTTTTTTTTTTTGTTTGATTTTTATTTGGATGGATATGAGGCCAGGGTCTGGTTCACGTCTGGCCAGGAAGTCGGCGCCGATTGGTATAATCGGCGTCGACTGGTTTGGATCGGCGTCGATTGGTAATAATCGGCGCCGACTAAAATGAACGACGCCGATTTTATCAAATCGGCGCAGGCCGATGGAAGTTCATTGATTTGTATGATTTGGGAAGATGTGATTTATGAAAATAAGAGACTAATTATGCTTTTGATGTCGTGGATGCGAGCACGAGAGACCCTTCACATGAGGATGCCATCCGGAGCTATTAGAGCGATCTGCTGATGTGACGATCGGTGGCGGCATTTAGAAGTGGGCCAGCTCGGGGCTTTAGATATTATAGGCAGTGCCACGGGATGTGGAGCTTATGCGAGCATTGGTGCGGCAGTGGGGCGACCACACGTGCACATTTTGGTTTAGGGCGGGGTGAGATGACTATCACCCATGAGGATGTATCTGAGATCCTCAGATTACAGGTTACAGAGGACCCGGTGAGATCACACCCAGAAGCGCGCGGCGGAGCCCACAGTGCGGTTGTACGAGAGACGCAGAAGCGAGATGATGCGGAGAATAGTATCAGAGGCGTGAGATATCCTCACAATCTGAGCAGAGATAGCCCTCGGAGCAGGCGGATAGCCCTGATTCAGATGGCCATATCTTATTTTGCTCTGCCAGACTCAGGAGGTGGGAGATTCCCATTGCTACTGCTAGGCTGCGTGTGCGACATCTTGCAGTATAGACAGATTTTTGCTTTCGCTGATGCCCTGATAGCTCAGATTTATTATGAGCTATGGATGTACCTCTTGCGAGTCGGAGGACGAGGATCGATGTCGGCTTTGTGCTCCATTCTTTGGCATACGAGCATATAGCGCGTGATCGAGCCATCAGGGCTTCCATGGATGCAGCCGGCGGTGGGGGTGTGGATTATGGATTTCGGAGATGGCGGGCGACATGCGCGGGAGATCTGACGAGCGAATCAGGCCAGTGGTACTCGAGCGTTTGGGGCTTACACGAGATCAGGTTATCTGGAGGCCATATCGGGCATTTCCGATATGGGTTGGTCAGGATGCCCACTTGGTAGCATTGAGACGGAGTCGGGTGGTGTCGAGGCGCGTGAGGCCGGATATGTGAGAGGCGAGTCCCATTCATGCGGATCTTGGCGATTTGGTCTAAATGCAGAGCAGTCAAGGCCACATACACACCATATAGGCGGGATGGCAGAGAGACAGATCTGCCGATTTTGATCCCGGCCGACCCACTGAGAGAGGCTCCACCCTCCATAGATAGTGATGATGACGCGGGGGTGGATGAGGGCTACGCAGCATGGTATGACACAGAGCTTCCACGACATCTCCCGCCCTCGATAGATGCTGGGGAGGAGGACATAGCTGCTTATCTTGGGCCAGATTAGAGGAGAGCATGCCACCTTGCGTCTGAGACACATCGAGTAGCTCTAGAGGAGATTAGGGCCTTGGCGAGAGAGAGGATTCCACGGTGCGGAGAGAGACACCGCTCGCGAGCGAGGCGAGATCTGTGATCCCGCGCCAGGACCGCTATTTTCGGCATAGGAGGCCCTCGGGGCCAAGTATGGGAGGCAGTGCCACATCAGTCGCACACACGAGGCACGACCCTAGGAGGCGCCACCGGCGGCGCCGGCGGCACCGCGGCGGCCTCGTTACGAGCACCGGGTACTGTGAGCCTTAGCACGTACCAGTCTCTCCTTGCTGAGGTGAGATATTATGAGGATGCCCTAGCGCAGCATGCCCCAGATGTGCCTCGGTATGGGGCGAGGAGGAGAGCGAGGGCAGGCTACGGCGGCGGAGCCTCGGGCGGAGGAGCAGGGAGAAGATCGAGGTGGGCCGAGACCTCCAGCAGCAGGTGCATCGAGCTCGATCGGTGGCGGTCAGGAGAGACAGCCAGGTGGAGAGGAGGGTGGAGGAGATAGTGTCCTCCATGCTTCGGATTTTACTATATAGAGTTTTGATAGACTTTTGCATTTGTATAGTGATGTAGCCTCGATTGGAAGGCATTGTATAGATGGCTTGATGGAAAGCCACCCATTTTTGTATAAACACACATGTATATATATAGATTCATCATATGATTTGGCATACTGATTGTACTTATACTTTTTGGTTTTGATATACATGGATAGATGGATATAGATAGATGTGATTGGATAGATATAGTGATAGATGATAGAAATAGATGTGATTAGATATTGATGTGGATAGAATAGATGTGATTGGATAGATATAGATGATAGATGATGGATAGATATAGATGTGATAGATGATGTGATTGGATAGATATAGATTGATATAGATGATGGATGTGATGATAGATTGAGATATAGATGTGATTGGATAGATATAGATTGATAGATGATAGATGGATGTGATTAGATAGATTGAAATGTGGATAGAATAGATGTGATTGGATAGATATAGATGGATAAATGATAGATGGATGTGGTTAGATAGATTGATTTAATTTTGATAGATGATGGGAAGTATCTTGGATGGACATAGCTTTTAAATATTTTGATGGATAGATAGATAGATGCGTTTGATGTATAGATGGATGTAATTTTAATGAGAAATGAATAAAGATAGATGTTTTGATAGATAAGAGGAATGTTGATAGAAGATAGATTTTGATTGAATTAACATGTGAAATGTCAATTCAACGGGGATGCAAACAAAGAAATGGAGAATGCTTATTGTAAGAGCAAAAGATGATGAAAGCGAAATAACCGTGACTTAGAAGAAGACACTCGGAAAAGAAGGAAATGATAAGTCGGACTTCAACCGACCATAGAAAGATCCGGATAAGAAACCGAAAGACCAAGCATACTGAGGCCCTATATAAGATTAAAATAAACTGACACTAACTAGTCATGAGCCGGATCTAGGATAGAAATGGAAAGAAAAGAAAGTAAGTATCTTGTCGGAACCTACGAGGGGCACGAGAATACATGTCCATGATAGGAAAATAGGATTCTCCATATGATCGACAAAGGTCTAAAATCTCGGCTTCATGATTTGGACGAGAAAAGCAAGCGATCAATGTGGGAAGTTTGCTTGATATGAAAAAAGCCCGATCGATGCGGGAAGTCTTTCGGTGATCTTAACAAGTGTATAAAGCCCAGTGGAAGGCTGATTGATTACAAGAAGCCTTGAATATTTCTTTGAGCAAGCAGCCGTCCTTGAGGAGCGATGCATATTTTGAAATTTGTATGATAGCCATCCTTCGAGGTATGGTCTATTTGCTTTTTGATTCACTTGACAATGTATGGATAGCTGTCCTTGAGGATCGATCTATCTTTTTGATAGCATCTTTTTTTTTTTTTTTTTTTTTTTTTTTTTTTGAAACTCTTTGGAAGAAGGCTGAGTTTAGACCTAGATAGATCGGATGAAGGGGGAGAACATGGAAGAACATGTACTCATGCCCGAGCAGATCCGATTAAGATAAGTACTTGGGACGGATGAAGTGGTGATTAAGGTATTCCTACCATGAGGAGGAACATATCCAAAAGAAGCGTCTGATGAGTAGAGCCGCGATACTCATATTTAAGGTAAACGAGGCAATAGGCGGAGAACCACACAATTTCAAATCACCACGAAAGTAGATGGTGGTTATTAGGACGGATGGAAGATCGAGTTGCGACTAGATTTGTGTAAGAGAGATTTTAACAATAGAAGGGCCGTAAATGCAAGGCATTAAGAGGTTACCTTTGAGGATACCATCCATGGAAGACAAGCGATAAGCCCAGACCCATATTTATGAGTGATAATGTAGGGACCCATCGATTGGGAGCAAACTTACCACGTTGACTCCTTTCGAGTGTAGTGACATTTTGATTTTCCTTAAGAACAAGGTCACCAATTTTGAAGTCACGGTGTTGCACATGCTTGTTGTAAGCACGCTTGACACGCTCGAGATAGACTTGATGATGCTCAAGGCGTTGAGGCGCCGCTCATCTAATAATTCAAGTTGAGCTAGACGATTTTGGCGATAATCCTCATCGAGAGACAAATTCTCTGACGAGAAAACACGGAGAGATGGGATTTGGACCTCGAAGGAAGGGCGGCCTCGAGACCCATAGGCGAGAGAGAAGGGAGTAGCACCGGTAGGAGTCACGAATGCTAGTCCGATAAGCCCCGAGAGAAGCGAAAGGGATATGTAGATGCCAATCCCTACCGGCTCGACTAGTTACCTTTGCGAGGATATTACGCAAAGTTTTATTGGAAGCTTCGGCACGACCATTAGCTTGAGGATAGTATGGAGAAGAAAAGCGAGCTTGATTTTGAAAGCATTGCGAGATTTTGCAAATCGGCGTTCTTGAAGGATTTACCATTATACGTGATGAGCTTGTGTGGAGCATGCGAAAGCGACAAATGATGTGTTGATAGACAAAATCAACTATGGGTTTAGCCTTTGTTGAAGAAAGAGGATAACTTCTACCCACTTAGTAAAGTACTCGGTGGCGATAATGATAGAATGATGGCCTTTGTGAAGAAGCGAGGATTGATGAGACCAATAAGATCAAGGCCCCATTGTGAAAAAGGCCACAAATCCGCCGCGAGTTGCAAAGCTTTGACTAGGGGCGTGCGTGAGATTGGAATATTCTTGACACTTGACGCATTTCTTAGTGTATTCACAACAATCTTGATTAAGAGAAGGCGATAATATCCCAAGCGTAAGATGCGCTTAGCCACGGCTAAACCACTAAAATGTCCACCACAGATATACGTCATGGACCTCTGAATAGCTTTAGATGATTCATGGGTTTTGAGGCATCGAAGCAAAATACCATCAAAGCCGCGTTTGTAAAGAATCCCGCCTAGGATAGAATAGCGATTAGCGCGTTGGACAAAAGACCTTCTACCATTGGAAGTCAGATCTGGAGGAAGCACCGAATGAGATAGATAATCAACTATCTGTTGATACCACTCATCCTGAGTATGGGTTGTGACAGCATTGATCGAAGTTAGCTGTTGAAGATAAGATGGTTGATCTAATCGTTGCCTGACCACATAAAAACGAGTCTTGATAAAAGCGGGATAAGGGATCTTGTGAGGCCATGGTATCCAGCGAATCGATTTGCGATACGAGGAATGGATTGGATGGTGAACTTATCGAAAGATTGGAGTTGGGCAAGAACAATGTCGCGATATTTTTGAAGGATATCATTCTTGCATTGATAGACACCCGTGACCTGATTAACGATGAGTTCAGAATCACCAAAGATGTCAATATGGCAATGGCGCCGAGATTAATGGCATTTTGAAGTCCTAAGACAAGAGCTTCGTACTCGGCCATATTATTGGTGCACTCAAAGTTCAATTTGTGTGCGGCCCAGGATAGGCGTACCCCAGGAGGAATCATCACGAAACCCGCACCTCCCCTTGCTGGCATTTGGATCCATCGAAAGAGAGCTTTACTTTAAATGGAGATAGACCAAAATCGATTTGTTGGATAAATTCATCGGGGAATTGAGCAAGGGTCTTGAGTGTCGGAAGAGGAGCACTAGCTAGTTGATTGATGCAATAACTTTGACCCTTGATAGCCTTTTGCGGGATAAACTCGAGTCAAATTCTGTCATGAGCATAAGCCAACGAGTGATGCGATCATTGTGATAAGGCTTTGCATGAATTGTCTTGAGGGATTGACATTTGTGACGATGTAAGTTTTGTGATTAAGAAGATAATGGCGAAGCTTAGAAGTTGCGAAAGAAGAGAGCGCAACATAGTTTTCAGCCGGAGTAACGTGTCTCATACTCATGGAGGTGCGGCGATGTAATAGACAGCTTGTTCTTTACCACAAGTGTCCGTCTGAAATCATGGCTCCCGAGCATGGTCGATCACGAGAGATATAAAGATAGAAAGGCTCCCCCTCGCGTGGAGGTGTAAGCACGGGCGGAGAAAGAAGATAAGCTTTGAGATCATCAAAGGCCTTTTGGCAATACTCATCCCATTTGAAATGAACATTCTTACGGAGAAGATGGTGAAAAGGTTGACAACGGTCCGAAATTGGGAGATAAAGCAGCCTTAGCGATTGAAGGCGTCCTTGGAAGCTGCGGAGTTGCTTTAAGTTAGGCGGGGAGGCATCTCAAGGATGGCTTTTATTTTTGCGGGTCCACTTCATACCCACGATGGAAATGATAAACCTAAAAGTTTACAGGTGAGGGCGCCAAACACGCATTTAGATGGATTTAGAAGCGAAGACAAAAGCGGATAAGCCTCTCGAAAGAGAGGTGCGAGGATGAAAAGATGCTCGGCGGCGTTTGGATTTGCGAGAGATCGTCAGCGTAATCCTCTGATTTTGTGTAAAAGATCATGGAAGATGTAGGTCATTGCTCGTTGATAAGTTGCTCGGCGTTCTTAAGACCGAAGGGCATGACCACGATAGCAAAAGGTCCCCGAGGAGTTATGAAGGAAGTCTTATGCTTTGGTCTTACAGTGCGATGAGGATTTGATTATATCGAGAGAAACCATCCATAAGAAAGCATTTCATGACCCTTGATTAAATCTACGAGTTGGTCGATATTAGGAAGAGGAAAATCATCCTTTGGGCGAGGCGATTAAGATCCGGAAGTCGGTACAAATTGAATCTTCCCGTGTAGCCTTGAATTCTTGGTACTACATTGGACACCCATTGCGGATAATCGATGGGTTGGATGAAGTTAGCCGAAGCAAGCGCGTAATTCTTCTTTAACAAGAAGGGCTACTCTAGGGTGCATTTTACGTAATTTTTGCTTGGTGGTTTGATGTTGGGAAGGGTAACGATATTGTGGACTACTGATATCGGGATCGAAATCTGGCATATCCTCGTATGACCAAGCAAAGGCTTGGCGATGTTTGGAAAGAAAAGTAGTAAAGTCCCTAATTCTTGTGGATCGAGGATTGGCCGACCTTAATGATGCGAGGGTCTTGAGGAGTCCTATATTAAGGTCGATAGTGGCCTCGTTGAGAAGGGTAGGCGTGTCGAAGGAATGGTTTTGGGAAGATATGAATCCTCTGCCCCTAGATAGGTGAGGGCAGTCGTCATCCGCCTTGATGGATAGTGTTGATAGTAGGAGAGTCGTCTCCAACTATCTCGGGGAAGATTAATGGTATAGAAGCGAGACCGATTGTTAGTCTCATAGACTAAAGGTCCCGAGGAAATGGTATTGATCAAAAAAAAAAAAAAAAAAAAGTTAGGTGGGATGGAAATGTCATCGTCCACATCAGTGATGCTTGGTTTGGTGGGGAAGATGGTTCTTGATGGAAGAGGCTCATCAAGAATAGTGGCAGTGGCTTTTGAAATGGGTTTAAATCCCAAACCAAACTTTTGGTGTGGCATGAGAGTAGGAATGGATTTGAGGTCATGTATACCTTGTTCATATTTTCCAAGGCCAAAACCTTTCCACGCGCATCGATATAGATAAGTTTTTGCAAGCGTGGGATTACGTAGATAATCAAACCTGTTAGGTAAGGTTTGGCTCTAGGAGGAGAATCCGGACAATAATGAGGTGTATCAGACCACCGTAGATGAAATTGAGTACATTGATTGGGCAAACCAATGGTAGCGATGCGGCCAGAGACACGATTGATATTCGGAGTTGCTTGTCGGGTCTACCATACTCATTAGGTTTGAGATGGGCATCGAAAGAAAAGAGAGGAAGCTCTCTAGTGAGAAAGCGCTGCAATGTCTCTTCAGTTTATAAATCTGGTAGTTTGGTTGCGAGTATGGAAGAAGATGAAGCCCCATCTGGAGAAGATGCATTTTCTTTTAAAGGGGCGAGACCTTGTGGTCATGTCGCATTGCGCGAAGGAAAAGGATCTCTGGATGGGTGTAGATTTTGCCCTCATATTGATATTTTAGGCATCGATGGAGGGTGGATGGGACCTGATGCATTGCGCGAACCCGGGAGCGTCGAGGATCATGTTATAGTGGAATTTTCCTTGACAATATAGAAGAGTTCATGGAGCGACTTTTTACCTACTCGGATGGGTAAGACCACGATTCTAGAGTGATTTGCTAGCTGATCGTTAAATGATCGAAGGGCGAAAGGCGGAGAGTGACACCACATTCTTAGGTAACTTAAGTTGTTCGAATGTGTGGGAAGAGATGGCGTTGAGAGCAGCTCCACTATCGATCATAACACGTTTTAAAGCGATGTTATTGACTTGGGTGTGATGAAGAGAGGAGCCTCGAAATCCTGCGAAGAAAGATGAGGAATTTACTGAATCCTCAAAAGAAATGGCGGTCGATGGACCATTGATCAACAACCCACTCGAAGAGTGGGGCTCATCGAATTTCTTTGCGATGCGGCGATTATCGATTAGAGCTGGCGATGTTGTGGAAGGATTGGATGAGGTCAAAAAGACATTTTGACCGGAGCTTGGGTGAGTTGCTTCATGACACTCTCCTCAGCGGATACGGGAACTTGAGTCAGTGCGGCACGAATGGAGACCTTGGGTCGTGGGGGCGATGAGGAAGGAGACACGCCTTGGGGGCTGCGAAATGACAACCCGTGGTCTAGATGTTGGAGATGAAGATGGGTTATGATAATGTTGGGTTCTAGTGGCGATATGGATTGTGTCGATTTGGGAAGGAGG
This sequence comes from Taxus wallichiana var. yunnanensis, assembly GCA_018340775.1. Lineage (NCBI taxonomy): Eukaryota > Viridiplantae > Streptophyta > Pinopsida > Cupressales > Taxaceae > Taxus > Taxus wallichiana. Next base: position 382,375,155 of record CM031241.1, read on the forward strand.
AGATCAAGTGGAGTGGAACCACTAGAGTGCGAATGGATGGTTGAGGTTCGGATGAGGCTAGGGTAGCAGGAGGTACTTGTTCCTCCTCCAACAAGAAGTCACTTTCTTCGAAGGTTCTTGACAACGGCTTGAAGAGCTTTACATCCTTCAGTGTCATGACCTGGAGTACGGTGGTAAGCACAAATCAGATCAGAGTTAAACCAGGTAGGTTTCACTCCTTTGGGGTTATAAGGCTTAATCGGAGGAAGGGTTATGGCTGAAGATTGGATAAGTTGATGAAGGATTTCGGTGTAGAATCCGGTGAGCGAAGATGAGGATAGAGATAATGGAGATGGTTCTTTTACCTTAACAGAATTGCCGGGGTAAAAGAACTTGCATGTTAGGTTTAACAGTTTTATTAGGGATCCTCTTATTTGTTTGGACATTCGGAGGAGCAGTCTTGGGTGCTTGGGATGGGAGTAAATGAGACATGATTGTCTTTGGTGGAGGAGGAGTCCCTAAGATAGATTTTGAGGAGGATGGAGATGCGATAATTTTTGCGGTTTTTGGAGACAAAGGGGGTTGCTTAGTCGGATTTACGGATGATTTAGATAATGTCGGTTTGGAAGAGGAAGAAGCTCCCAAAATAGGTGAATTTGGAGGAAGATAGGGTGTCTTGATTTTTGGTAACAAAGATGAGGATTTTGATAGAAGAAGTGGCATCTTTTTGGTAGGTAAGTCTACTTTTAGGGATGTTGATGAAGAAGAAGATGATGACTTTGATAGGTGTGTAGAAGAAGATGCCTTCTCAGCGGGCAAATCTAATCGTTTATGAGGCGTGGAGAGAGATTTTTGTGGAAGAACACCGAGAGTTTTGATGGTCCGAAATATGGGCTTCCCCTTTTCAGGGATGGTGACAACTTCAACGTCATAAGGTGATTGTAACCTTTTTGGAGGAAGCAAATGGGGAGATATTGATGGTATAATGTTAGATTTTGGTTGTCGCGGTTTAGGTTGAGGAATCGAGTGTGCAGGTGTTGGTGTTACTTCTTTTGATTTTTCTGAATAGGTGAAGTAGTATTAGTGATGGAAGAAGTAAGTGATGAAGAAGTTCCTTGCGAAGGGACCACTTTTGTGTAGTGATCATGGGTGGAACTACTATAGGAAAAGAGATAGGAAGAGTCAAAGTTGAGGACACTTTCGCGAAGTCGGCTGCGATTATAGGGATGTTTATCGAGGGCATAGTTGTAGCCGGAATGGGAGCAGCGAGTAGATGTGTGCAAGTGGAAACTCGAAGGGATGTAATTGCCTCGAGCATTGAAAGGATGTCGATGATGAGGCAGGATGAGGAAGACAACTTGTCTCGGGTATGGATGGGAGATCGGACAAAGGAGCGGAGAGAGATGACTCCGTGTTTAGCAATGTAGGAATATCCAAAGATGGGTTATCGAGGATGGAGGAATTCCGGTGATTGGTGAAGTGGAAGAGGGTTACGATTCGATTCTGCGTTTGTAGATGATGTGGTTTGAAGCGGATTCTTGATAGAAATGAAGTTGATAGTGTGGGTGTTTGGTTTTGAGATTACGAAGAATTATGATTTGGGGCATGATTGGGAAGGGTTGTTTGAAAACGTCCGGTAGCTTGATTTGGGGAGCATTTGGGTTATCGAGAATAAGCTCGCCTTTATCGATGAATTTTTGGACAAGATTTTGAAAGTCGACATCGTTCGATGTCATGACCCTTGGTTATGATAGTGGCAAAAATCGTTTTCTGTACCACAAAGGGCGTTCTCGACTTTCATCAATATCTCTAATGGGTGGAAGTTCGATCATGCGAACTTCCACATTTTCCTAAGATGGAGGCATATGATTCCCCCATGGAGCGAAGGATCGAGATGATGAAGCCCCTTTTCGAGCGAGATGAAGGGTCTCTTCGTGGTGGTTGATTAGGAGTACTATCGGTTCTCGATGTTTTTAATACGATAGCATTGGTGGACCCTTGATTCTTATCTTTAGGAGGAAAAGAATTTGGTTTGGTGAACCGAGAGAAATCGGGTTTAGATTTGGAGCGAAGTTTTAGTTTTCCTTGTTGATAGCACGAGATTGAGTTTGCGTGCCATTGTGAAGGCTTCTTGAAGGTGTGGAAAGTTTGGATTCTTAACGTGGAAGAAATGTGACTAGCGCAAGATCGGGTGAACAGCTCGATCTGTTGTGATTGAGGAAGAGAAGGACAATTGGTTGATTATCCCTCTCCAACGAGCGGCAAAGTCTGCAATAGACTCATCGTCAAATTGGCGAATGTTGTAAAGATCGTGATTGAGATCTTATGGGCAATATTTATTGAAGAAGTTCTCAACAAACATTTGGGCCAATTGAGAGAAAGAAAATAATGAATGTTGAGAATATTATTGTACCGGTCAAAGCGGGACCAGCTAGAGACATAGGAAAGGTACGGAGCATGAGCTCTGATCTTGGACAATGAGGTAGCAAGCATGTTTGAATGCTCGCGAGATGTTGTTGGGGTCTTCCCATTATGAAATTTTGAGAATTTGGGAAGTTCCCATTGGGGAGGATAAGGCTTAAAAGCCACTAGAAGGATGAATGGGTTCATTGCATACTTCTTGAAAAGGAGTATGAAGGGCGGGCTCCTTTTGTGGAGGCTTCCAGTCTGCAATTTTCTTGAAGAGAAATTGAACCACATCCGATTGGGGAGGAGGTACATTGGTTTGTCCTACATGAGAAGCAAGTAGTGGGTGTGGTTGAGGTGTCGATGGGGATTCATCATTTGTTGGATAGGATTATAAGAGGAATAACCGGGTGTTACAGGTGACAGGTGGGTGGGGTATTTGTTGTGCGGCTTGCGTATAGGCGAGTGCTGCGAGATAATAAGTGGTTGAGCAAATAAAGGTTGGGTGACGGATGGAGCACATGATTGGTGGACTCTATGTTGGTTGATTGGATCGGGATAGATTGAGGAATATGAGTGTTGGTTGGATTGGTCATGTTGGGAACAAGACACGAAGGGGCCTTATTGCTGAATTAGGTATCGAGGTGCCGAATCTTAGAGGATGGGCGAATGTCACGATGGCTGGAATATTGGAAGAAAGACCCCTAGAGGGCGAAGTAGGAGCCAGCTGCTGCTTCGGAGGGTTGGCTCATGAAGAGGTATTGACCTTGAGAAAGCGATAGAGGCATAGGCGAATTGGCGGGCGATGTGCGCGGATGTGCGAGGCAATTTACTATAGCAAGAGCGAAGACCTCTCGAAATGGGTTGTGGAATAGTCGAGGTAGCTGCGGTGTTAGGGATAGGTAAGACTAATTGAGAATTAGTCGACATGGTAGGTGGAAGAGAAAAGGGAGGCATAGGGGCCTCACCCTTCTCCGTGGCTCGAGCAAGAGAGATGGTGCAAAGCTGCTCTAAAGAGGCACAGGATGATCCGCGAGGATAATTGTACACTTGTCGGATTGGTGGGTCTTGGTGAGATATTTGGATCGACTTGTGTACTAGATAGTCCATGAGGGCTGCGGATTGCGATCGAGAGGCACAAATTCGAGATCCCGCGAGGAATAGACTACGAGTCGAGAAGATATTTACGATGGACTAGGAGAAGCCGGACGTGATGGGATTGTTTTGGCTTGATGGAAAGGATTATCGACCATGAGGGGAACCCACTAACGGTGGTCAGGAAGAGGTGGAGGGTGCCGAAACATCCCGCGGCTGGTGGTGATTTCGGAGGAAGAAGGAACTGTTGGGCCATTTTCCTAGATTGTGAGCGGGTGATAGCCGTCATAAACAAGCAAAAAGAAGATTGTCTTAACTAATGCACAAATAGTTCAAGCGGCGCAAGTGATTATCTCCTTTAAATTTTGATGCTTTTAAGAAATGAAAATGTTAGGGAAGGCTTTTAGAGCAGGAACTACTCGAGATAGCCAAACTAGGGATGGTTTGGGTAATGTTTGGTGAGGAGTCGAAGGCACTTGATAAAAGACAGTCGTGGCTTGATATAGGGCCTACCCCGCACTTCACACACACACGCTGCGATAAGGGAGTCGGGTGCTTTGCCAATATATACCAAAATCTTTCGTGAATTTATAGCGCGGCCCGAAATACAGCGTAGGCTCTTCCTCTTGGATATCACTTCCAAGTAGGCGAGGCCAGGGAAGGAGTTTTGTTTAGATGCTTTATACCTAGTGATTTTGGCTTTGTGTGCAAGGGTGAAAAATAAAAATCAAATAGTGTCACTACCGATTTTGATCAATTTTCCAACCTAATTAACACTAGATGACAAAGCATGCAGCAATGAAAAAGAAAGGGTTCTTTTTAAGCACTTAAAACGAAATGTTTGATTTCGATGAAGACAATTCAAACAAGTTCTTTCCCAAATGCGATTAGGTTCTTTTTAAGCACCAAAAACTGAAGTGTTTGGATGTGATAAACAACCAACAAAGAAAACCTAAAAAGGAGAAAACACCGAAAAAGAGGAATACCTGTAGTTTTAGCTCTCCAAGGTGTGTGGACTTCAAAAAGCGCGTTGTTGAGCTCTTCCCTCGAACAATCCCACGAACAAGCAAAGTGCTCCATGAAAAGGATCAAGCAAACAACAAACAAGATCCGGAAAGATACATCCAGGATAATGGCGAAGCGAAAAATTTCTATTTTAAGAAAATAGAAAAATTTCAAGATAATGACTTAACTAAAAGCAAGATTGAAATGATGAGCGAAATGTTCAAATAGGGTGATAGAAATCGGTGAAGAAAAGGAACAAAGTTCAAAACTAGAAAAGAGATGAACTTACCATAAGGGACTTTGGTTCATGTCCCACCCAGTGTGCGAGAATGTAGATCAAGAATTTCGTGCTTGTTACTGTCGAGTTAATGCACCAAACTAAACACAAAAACCACGAAAAACCTCAATGAAATAGATACACGATGAAGATGTAGACGGATGAGGAAGTCGATGTAGATAAGGCAGGCGCACACGAGCAATTCGCACAATAGATCCGAGTAACTGCAAAACACCGTGCTTGTGAGAAAAAGATGGCGTTAGAAGATATATGGGTGGGCGCCGAGAAGCGGGTCAGAAGCGATAAGCTTCCTTGGCGGATGTCGATCCACGTTTTCATAAAGAAAAGCGCATACATGATAAAAGATGTAAATAAAGACTAGATTCTCGATTGCGGTAATAAAAGCAGAACACGCAGCATGACGAAATCTGAAAAAACGAGGAAGCGAGAAATAATGCTAAATTTGTGTTACTGTGACCTTTTACATCTGCTGCGAGAAATCGCGTCGGCCCCATGTAGAATCGGCGGCCAATGATCGATGTCGGCAGCGGCGGAGGCCCAGGAGCGGCGGCCCAGGGCGTCGGCGTCGGCCCAGATAAGATCGATGTCAGCGAAGCGCGGACCCGACCAATCGGGGGCGTGCGATGAGATTCGGGATCGGAAGGTGAATGTTCTGCATAGGATGTGCCGAAGATGGAGAGAGCTGAGCAGAGTCACCGAGATGATAGATAATGGTGTATGGTGTTGATATGATACGGGCGAGAGTAACGGTGCTCCTCTCAGGGATTGATTAGGACAGGATCTGCCCTAACTGAGACAATTGATGCTAAGAAGATCTCTCTTTCTCACTCTCTGTTCGTGCGTAAGTGCTTCCTTTCACTCGTTCGTCTCTTTTTCGGTCTCTTCGCTCTTTTCCGTCCCTAGAACTGAGTTCTGGGCTTGCTTTTATAATCGGCGCCGCTCCTAGAAAATCGGCGCCGACCATATGGGTCGGCGCCGATCGCGGAAAAGACTCCCGAGGTGCCTTAATTGATTGATTCGAGAAAGAAAAGGCTTATCCGACTACGGGAAAATATCCCGCTTAGGGAAGATTAAGAATAGATGTGGTACATGGGTAAAATAAATTTGGGGTAGATAAGTGATTAAGATGCATGGGAAGAAGCGTAATTAAATATTTAATTATTTAATTACCCATGGGCAAGATATGATGAAATGAATTAAATTTAGAGATAGGTGATTAAATCACAGATTGGATAATATCCCAAGGGGATAGTTGGTGGCACTGAAGCGTGCCCCGGGTTACCTAAGCACGTAAATGGGTAAGAGGACACTAAATTGCCATTTGATGCAATCTCAAAAGGTAGCAATACTCCTAGAACTTATTACTTCAGTAGATGTTGCTCCTCCTTGTGACTTGAAGAATAACCCATCATGGAAATATCATCATCAGTTCCATCCTCATTATTAGCTAGATCAACCTATTGGTCCACTTCACATGGAGGATGCGGAAAAAACATCTATCACACCAATCTATTTCAGTAACTTCATCAACAACAAAAGAGTAGCCCCGATAATTAGAGGGCCATGAACCAATCTACTTTCACGTGCTTGGGGTTTTCTATTTCCCCCTCCTATAGGTCCTTTACCTCTATCATATTGTCTTTGATCACCGTTAGGATGATTGCCAAATCTATCTTGTGCTTGCTTTGCCTAGGTTGACCTTGTGAAGTCTTCCCAATTCCCTTCTCAACTCTTGCCAACTTTTATGAGATTTTTTTGATAGCCCCTGCCAAAGTTTTCACAACCTCTAATAAATCATTACCTTTATATTGTTTTACACCATATAAATTTTACACCATCTCTCTTGAGAGGTTTCTCAACATCCTTGATATTGTTTTCAATTTGAAGTGCCATGGTGAAAGCTTGTCTTAGATTGGTTAGGTTCTTGTCTCTTAGGTAATAGGCTGCCTTCTTATCAAATGCATCTACATATTTGATTAAACAAGATTCATCACAAGGCCACAAACCAACAGGAAGGGTTCTCAAAGTTTTTTAAACCTTGTGTTGAAGTCATGGACTGATTCATTAGGGTTCTTCTTGATATTCTTAAATTTAGACAAGAGAAACCTAGGATCACTCCTATCACCATATCAGTAACCTAAATGCATTTTTCATTTCAATCCATGAATCAATATAATTGTTAGTTAGAGCCTTGTACCAATCCCGACATCCTCTTCTAGTGTATAATAAACAATTTTACATACACATCCTCAAACTCTATCTCAAAATCTTCCATCATATTATCAAAAATTTTGATATGCTAATCACCAGTAATAGCATTGTTACCCTAGAATTTATGCAACCTATTTCTAAAATTTTGTGGGACAACATTTGGGTAACCATCCATTCTTCTAAAATTTATCACCCGCTCAAACTCACTAACCAAGCCTATGCCTCAAATCCACCTATGTCACAAGAATAATGTAATGGTCGATGCTTCAAGATCTCCCCGATGTGATCTGTAACTATGGTCAAATGGCCTCTAGGCCTCTATATATGCTCATCCCTAAGCCTAAGGCTTTGATACCTCTCCCTATGTCTTGAAACTCGGTCACCCTGTCCCCTCTGTAGTGACTCTGCTCTGGCTAACTCTACATGGAATTTTTCTCATCCATGCTCCTCGGTGGGTTGAGGAGATACATGACCCTCAATGGAAGTGACTCTATCATTTCCGATGAATGTCCTCCTACCGATCCTCCCTGTAGAATGACATTAACACCCTAAATAGTCTACAAAATCTATGGTCGGATGGTTTCTACAACATGATCTGATGGTGGTAAGTTTAGGTCTATGTGAACATACCCCTCATCCCATTTGTGCCTCCTACAAAGACGAAGGTGAGAATTAGTTCATTTTTCAAAGCTTTATTCAATATCCATGTTTAATAAAATATGTAATTTCTAAACTAAGTTGATTTTCTAGATTTAAAAGTGTGCTAGGTTTAAGGTTCATGCCTCAAGTTTTCTAGTGTGCCCAATGGCCCAAGATTTTGAACCACTACTCTGATACCAAGTGTGATTCCCATAAAAACAACCCACTTGAGACCCAAGGAACAACCTAGGATTAGATAGGAAAATTATGGAATAATTTTTTTGTTTAAAAGTGTCTTCAACTAGGTTACAAGATAGTAGTTGTCACAAACAAGGTTCTAGATCAATACTAATTTACTAGATTGTATTTTTTTCTTTATTAACAATTATTAAAGGTCACAAGGTCAAAATTTAGGGTTAGAAAGTTCAATTAGGTTAGGAGGGTAATTTCACACTACACCACTCTCTAACTCTTTAAAATATTCAAATTGATTTTTCTCATAATTAATGCTCCCAAAACATCCCTAAAACATTCCCATTGGATAGGAAATTTCCTCACCTTTCTAATGATATAAAGAAGTCCTCCTAACTACTCATATTTCTCAAGTTATAGGCCAACAAACCTTAGGAGGAAAATTTTCCCAAGAGCGAGCCTGCGGGCCTAGGGAAGAAAATTTTTCCATGCGCAGGCTGGCAGAGCAGGAGAAAATTTAACACATTTTCCTTCTTTAGAGAAAAATCACGATTTACCTCTACACACCCATGAGCCCAAAGAGGACACGTGTCACTTTACAACACCCTGCAGTGGAAAATCGGGTCATCATAGTGATTTAAGACATTATGTCTTTTTGGCCAAAATGTGCTAGGGATCAAAATGGTCCGCGCCTCCACCGATGCCCAAGGTGCCACATGTCGAGCTCTGATTGGTCAGCATGCCAATGAGGTGGCGGGGAAAATTAGGAAAATTTTCCCAAACATATTCCCAAGCACTAAGTTAAAAATGGATCCGCTCCTCCACCAACACCTTGTGGTGCCACATGGTAGCCTTTTATTGGCTATGGGGATGTCTATCAAAAGTTATGGCCTTCTGAAGTTTTTCTTCATTTGGCGTCAAGAAAAACTTCAAGGCCATAAGTTTTGATAGAGAGATCAATTTTTTGCAAATGAAGAATTTTTAGAAATCTCTCAACATTTTCTTTATATAGAAATAATTACATTTTGATTTTGATAAATTTTAAGGAGTCAATTTCAAGAAAATTATCAGCAGGATTTTAAAAGGCAAGCTAGTAGATTTTAACTTATGAAATTTTAATCAATTGTCCTTCCTCTCTCAACATGTCAATTAGACATGGAGAACTATTCTTAGATGGATTTAGGATGGATTTGGAAGGTAATTTATTTTTATTGACTCCCAATTTAAAAAAACAACCTTGACAACAAAACGAGAGCAAAATGATTTGAGCCCAATTTTGCTAAGTTTTCTAAGAAATTCCTTAAGTATTTTTGTGTAATTGAATTATTTTACAGCATACTAATTCAATTTAATTATTTAATTTGTTATTTCATTGTTGCAGGTTCAAACTCTTCTTTTTTGGATAATGTATTTTCCAGTTGGAAAATACAAAACAGAGATCAAATTTCAAGGATCTATTCGCCATTTTCATATTTCAAGTATTAGAATTCATTCCAATTCTAATATAATATATTTAGTAGATTCAATTCAACTATTCAAAAGATAAAATACATCTCTGATTTCCAAATTTTACATATTTCAAAAGATGGAGTATTACACTTCCTTCATACACATTTCTTTCTTTCAAACAGAGATTACAACTCACATTTAGATGATCAAATTCAATACAATGATGTAATTTGAGGAAGGTAGTGCAATCCTTTATTGATTTCAAATACAACTTTACAACTTTTCTTTCATTCCTCAAATTCCTCATACAAAATACAATTCTTTCACATTCCTTCAAATGTTGAAAACAAAGTTTATCTCTTTCACATTACAATATACAACTTTCAAATCAATACAACATCTTTCCATTACAAACATTTATAGGCTCATCCACTTAGAGTGGGAAAGGTTACAATACAGTTTCATTTCACAAGGAACTATCAAATTGTCTTTTTTTATGCTCCAAAATAGAAACAAGCATATTTCACATTCTTCTAATTTGATCACCGCAAGAGCAAGGGAAAGGCAATGCTCTCCACCCAAAAAATACATCCAACAAAAAGTATAATCCATCCTTCTTCATTGGCCCTCGAGCCCCAACCAGAATGTAATTAAAGATGTGATCCAACTCATGGAAATAACAAGCTTCCACAAACACACAAGCAACATTTTCACAATAAAAACATAGTCTAAAAACAGAATGTAGTTTACAACTACATTAAAGCATGACAAACATTATTGAGGCTTCATCAAGCAAGCCAAAGGAGCAAGAAACTATGGGGGATGCTTCTTATGCCTCCCAAAAGGGGAAATGGGTATCACCACCTGAATTACAAACCTCCAAAATATAGTATATCAAAACCCTAACATTCCTTATATCTCCCCTAAGTATCCCTTATTCCTGTCATTTCCTTATGCCCCCTCAACCTCTTATGGCACCCCATAACGAGTAAATAAATGCAAGATTTTTCTTTGTAAGGTGGAACCCAAATCCCAACTCCCTCCACCCTTATACCTCCCTAAAACACACTTGTCCCTCCCACAAAATAAACCCCATAGTATTCTCTTACACCATTCCTAGGCCATCTACCCAACAACATACAAACATGCCAAAACATTCACACATTAACATTTAAATTCATAAAAAAATAAAATTTCGAGAGCTAAGCTCTTAGCTCTCCATGATGGAGTTTGCCAAGTTCCAAACAATAGTTGTTTGAAAGCAACAATCCAAAAATCCACCAAACAACAAGCATGCAACAAGTATTCAAACTTCTCCAAAAGCAAGAGCTCCAAAAAAAGCAATGAATTCACCAAAAATGATGTCTCCAAAGTGAAGCAACCCAAAACAAGGCAAGGAATTTGAATTTTATAGAAGAGGGAAGTGAAGAGGATGAGGTTGATCCATGTAGGATGCCACATCACACATCTTCAACCCCAACCCCAAAAGTAAACTTCATTATCCAATGCATAATAAATAGGTGGGTGAATAATATGATAGTTTATTTACATACTTTAATCCAATGCACAACCCAAAGGACTAAAATTAAAGCATGTAAGAAAATTATAATTTAAAATTACAAGTTGACTTACACAAATGCACTATAAAAGTCTAAAATCAACCCTCCAAACATAGGTATGGTTGGTAAATGAATTTAAGAGGTGTGAGACAAGTTTAACTTGTCCCGAAAGCCTCCAAAATCAGTCTTCATGGAAAAGTTTAAATTTCCAAGAAGATGATGTTTTTCAAACTCAAAAATTAACTTACACATTACTTACACATGTCTTACAACACTTAAATTCAAGGCCAACAACTCAAATAATTACTTTCTTATGACATATTTTAATTAATTAACTTAACAACATGATTACTCACATTATTACACACCATTTAATGAATAATGAAAGGGTTAATGCACCACAAAATAAACACATGCAAACATAAAGAAATGAACCAATAAATAAATACACCTAACCCCTTGGTCACATTTAAAGGTGATCCCCCCTAGGAATCCCTAACACACACAAACATGCATAAACAAATACTAGTTGCCATGGTGACCTTGTTGAATTCATCTAGAATTTCAATGTGGTTGGTCTCCAATCCCCCGATGTGTGTTGTGATATTTTAACTTGCAAAACACGAATAACTCCTTCGGCCTCGTGGCCATATCAGAACATCCAAAATAATATAAATAAAATTCCAAAATCATCTAGATATATGGATCACAACAATATATAAGCAATCAACAAGATCATTTACAATTTTACTCAACAACTATATCATCATCAAATAATTTCCATTTCTAGGTCTACTCACAATATCCAAATATCACATGTCCGAACAACATCCATAGTATAACCATGTCAAATAGTATATCAAAATCAATATCTAAAATGTATCTAATAATCATCATGCATCATAACTGAATCAAGTAAATAATAATCCATGATCTAACATCTAACATCATACTATAATAAAGTCCACAATCATGTCCATAATATAATCGGTAGTATCATGATTAGTATAAAAAAATGTGTCAAAGGAAAGTGGGCACTACAAATATTAGTAAGAAATTTTTTTACCGTCTTTCACACTATGTTAAGTCTAAGGATGTTGTACAAATCTACTAGATTCAACATTATTTCCCATATTGGGATCGGAAACGTAAAAGTGTTAGTATTGCATCACATATAGTGTTCCATAATTAAACATAAATTATAAAGTACACCTTCCCAATCTAATCACATGTCATAGCCAAATTTGATCTAGTATATTCCATTACTCATCTTCTAATGGAAATGTCAGTAACATATCCATATCATGAATTTAGAAGATATATCATGCAAGAAAATTATTATGCAATCACAATAATAAGAAAACAAGATAAGTATAAAAACTATAGCATTCAATCACTAGTAAAAAATATTTAAACTCTTTATATTCAATTGACTAATTAATGCCACAATGCTTCTTCGAAATATATACAAAATCATAAAGTTTAATGAAAATTATTTAATTGAATTATATACCATAGATGAGATCATAAAAAATAATGGATGAAATGTCCCAAAATTAATGGTTCCATTTGTAAAGATGAGAGTGATGAACATTGCAAGTTATTCCTATTCTACTCAAAACATTAAAATTCACACTATTATGAAAATCCAAAATTATAGTACTATTCTCATCAATAATTAGTTTTTTGAATGATCTCCAACTATCTCGTATCTAGATAGCATCGAACTATTCGTCAAATCATAGTCTCAAATCCTCTATAAATTATGAGATGGTGTTTTGTTATGATCTCAAATCACTATCACTCAAGGTTCAAATAAAATTAATTTTTATTTTAAAATTTAATAATTACATTAAAATAAAATTATGACCTATTATTATAATTTTTAATCAAGTCTCAAGTAATCAATTCATTTAAATTACTAGGCTAGCTAATATTTTAAACTATTCTTCCTAAATTCTCATAATTTTTTACTATAAGTATTTTTTTCATTTAATTCTATAGTATACTTCATGAATTCACTCTATTCTACAATATAAATGGTTGTGATATATATTTCTTCAAATCTCGACTCTTATCTATATACTACAAGATATTCGTAATTCTACTACCCTATTCATAACATGGAATTAATATGAACTATGAGTACTACAGGTTCATTTTAAGAAGGCTCCGCTAAAATTGAGGTGGAAAATCCCGGTGAATATACTTGGATCCACTTTCTTGTAAAGGTGAATTTTCAATTTTTTGAGAATTGAATTTTCACATGCTTATTATTTGAGGGAGAGTGATTGCATAGAGAGAAAATTTTTGTAGACGATGACGCATAGTTGTCATGTGTTAGCAAGGCTTATTGACGCATGAAATCAATGATGTCTATCATGTGTCACCAAGCCTTGTTAACTCACCACAAAAAACCTTATTTTCACACGTCAACAAGCTTTGTTGACGCACGACATAAAACCTTGCTATCAAGCATTAGCAAGGCTTGTTGACATGTGATAGAAATTATTTCTCTCATGTATCAAAAAATCTTGTTGATGTGTGACATAAATCCTTGTTTTCATGCGTTAAAAGCCTTGCTTGTGCATGACAACAAGGCTTTTTGTCGTGCATCAGAAAAGCTTGTTGACTAGCATCAAAATACCTTGTTGTTGTGCATTACCAAGCCTTGTGGACGAGCAACATCAAGGCTTGTTGAAGCGGGATAACAAGTAATTCTGTTGCACATTAAAATTTTCATTGATTCATGGTAGCAAGGCTTTCTATCATGCGTCCAAGGCTTCAAAATTCCAATTTTGTCCTTTAAATACCCTCCCACCGGTCATTTTCATGTTTACACTTTTTGGCTCCCGAATTTTCTCGTTTACATGAATCAAGCTCAAGGAAAAATACAATGGTGAATACAAGTTCATCCCAAGGCCAAACTCAAGACCAAAATCAATCAGAAAATCCATCCAACCCAAAATCCCTATCCAAGGGAAAGATACTCTATAGAACTTGTTATGCCCCCACATCTTGATAGTTTCCCAAATGAATTTAGAAAACAAGAATTTGGCGGATGCATGTGACTTTGATGGGCTCGTTAATATTCCCAGCTTAAAATAGGTCATGACATTTTGAAATACCTTCTCTCCTCACACAATACAGAGGATGGTTTGTTTACTATTACTGTGGATGATGATTGTATGTTTCAATTTGGTGTCGATCCAACTGATATCCATAGGTTAATATGCCTTCCATATAAAAATTCCCCATTGTTACAATGAAAGAAACCCTCATAGAAAATGATAAGAATTACCTCAAATCTACTTTCAATTTACATGTTAATTGTACATGTTATCTTTTTCAATTTTCATTTGATATTTTCAGTTTTTTATTTTTATACAATTCAAATTGATATTAATTCCAATGCCTTTTTGGCATTTGCAACTCATTTCAATAAATTAAGACATGGTTTGGATACGTAAGGAATTTCACACCAATTTCTTGTTGCTATTATTTATTTCTTTCATGCCATAACTATTTTTTAGGATTGGAAAAAGGATATACCAAACAGGGCTATTGCATGCATTTTCTAACTATCGAAAGAAAAAAAATTTATTGTTGCATGTTTTTATCAATTTAAATAAAAACTAACATTATAAATGCATTACTTTAGGAAAAACAAGTCATTCACTCCATAAACCATCTCCTTGGCCTTTATTACAAGGCTCTTTTTAATTTAAAAGATGAACAAATTCCTACTTGCACGGATGAGAAAATGAAGAATTTTTCAATTCTATTTCAAGAAAAATAGGTATAAAGTTTGTATTTCGACATTAGACTAACATTATGTTCATCTGGAATCTTATTAAATATTTACTGTTTGCAGAGAATATTTTTGGAGGCCCTTTCATGAAAAAAAGTGACATCAAGAGGAAGAGGCCAACAACATGTTGAGGTGTCGGCATATTCACAATCTAAAATGGAAGTCCACTCATCTCCGAACCGCCAAGTGTTTGAATTAGTTAAATGCCAGAGATGTAATACCCTAACATGTACTATTTAAAAACTCCCATTTTATATTTTCAATTTACCATTTACCATACTTAATTGACATACAATCGACTATTGTTGATATTGTAAGGAGTAAGAACAATATGCATACTTGTCAAAATCAAATTTCTTCACAAACCCACTTAGTTCAATCACATGCAATTGTCTCTTCTCAAAACTTGCTCAGTAATCCCAGCCACACACAACTCAAACACAACTAATTACTACTCCACAATGGTCACCTCAAACACTGTGACATGTTACCCCTCAACAACAAGGTATGATTTTATTGCTTTAGTACAAGTTTTGAATAGTTTTTCATATAATTTCATAGTTGTTGCATATTTTAACACTTTTTCATATGGATTTTCTTGCACTTTTCAGCACATTACAGTCCTTCACATTCTATACAAACAACGAGACCTCCTCTTCCTCCACCAATACGATTCAAAATGCTAACTAGAGGTTCAGGAAAAAATAATCATTATCCAAAATTCGCCCCTCAAGGTAATTTTGATAACATGCATCAAAATTCTTTAGTTCCAAGAAAATATATTGATGCAAGGAAAAATTGTGTTTCTGGGGTCCCCTCGACTTCTTTCTAACTCTCCTGTCCAAGAAGAAAACCCAGCAAGTTTTAAAAATGTGAAAAAGTTGCAAAAACAAGCTTGGGCTAGGAAAAATCATGAAAAATGGCTAAGTCCTAGTCCTCGCAACAGTCGGGACATGAGGGACATCTGGGCGTGAACCGGCCGAAAGGCCGCCAGGAAGTTCGCGCAGAAATTGGGACATCTGGGCCGTAGGTACGCAAAGGACGCGAAATGCCCGAACCGGCTGAAAGTGGAAAAAGTCGTCAAGTTTCTGTTTTGGTTTTGGGACAGCCGGGACAAAAGGGCGCGAAGTACGTGAGGGATGTGCGGGATGTGAAAAAGTGAAAAGGGCGAAGTCCAGACAGCCAGACAAAGCTACACAAAAGACGTGGATTGGCGGTTTGGCGCAAGTCGAGTCCATTTCGGGCGGTTCGAAGAAATTTGTCCCAAAATCCAGGACATTTGGGACAAAAGTGCGCAAGGGATGCGAACCGCCGAATCGGTCGAAATAGAGGACTTTCGATCTTGGGACATCCGGCTAAAAATACAGCGCGACCATGACGCGAAGCCGAAGGAGCCGAGAGCGAATGGAATTTTGCCACGTGTTTTCACCACAAAGAGGGACAAGGAAGCCCGAATCAGCTGAAGGAGGATATTTTCATCCAGGATAGTTGGGATAAAGGTACGCGTGGGACGCGAAAAGCTGAAGCGGCCGAAGGCAAAGAAGAAAAGTCAACGGTTGACCCGTGAAACTTCAAACGGCCATAACTTTTGACTCCAAGCTCGATTTTCATAAAATTGGATTTTTTGGAATGAGCACGACGTCCTATATGACTTGATGAGGGTAGATATATTTAATTAAAAGAAACATAATCGGCTCAAGTCGGTTAATGCTCATTCCCGTCAAATGACGGAAAATGCTTGCACCCAAAGTAGCAATCAAGAAATTCCGGATTAGGTCAGAAATTGGTACCGTTGGAATCGTGACTCTGAGCGCGACTCATAGCAATCAAGAAATTCTAGATTTGATCGGAAATTGGTTGAGATTTTTTAGAAAAAGTGGTGGGTTCACAACATTGTTTTATTTGGTGGTTGGGAGTGCAATTAAGAGGCATTGTCATCAATCTTTCTCTCTTTATGAGAACATGGGACAGTAGATGGGGAGCCTTTGCAAGCAATATATAATCATTTTACTCCATTTAATACCTCTTACAGGTGGTTGAAGGACAGATTTTGGGATTTCCATTTTTCCCTCTCTCTCTCTTCTCATCTTTTCTATAAATTAGAGTGTTGGGATCATTGTAAGAGGGGAGTTTTTGAGATAGCAAAGCTCTATCAAAATTGCTTTGTGAAGCTAATGTGCTTTGCAGGACCTTGTAGTGGACTCCTTGCATGGTGATCTAGGCCCTTATCTTGTAATAGATTGAACTGTGCATATCATGAAGCAATAAAATATCAGTTTGTGGATGTATCTTTCCCTGCTGTTTTTTCTTGCATTCTTCTTGCCCCTTTAATCTTTCTACAAGAATATTGTGTCTATTATTATGTTCTTGCAGGGATCCATCATCATTGTGTATGCTTGGAATATTGTTGTGAATGCATTTTGCTAGATTGTGGAGAACTATCATCACCTCTTCCAAAGTGTGCACCTTGCTTCGTATTTCACACATTTGGAGACTACTCTCACACCCTCCTTTTCTAGTGTATCACTTTGCTTTAGTGTAGGATTTCATTTTATGCATTCTATCTCCTGGTCCTTGGAAATTTATATTAGAATAGTTAATTTCCCTTGCATTAGAGTAGATTGTGGCGGGTAGTTTAGGAGCAAGAACCAGGCTTTCACTTTGGAGGTCTATCTCAAGTAGCAAGTCCCACAACTTGGAGATAGTACCCATGTTATCCAATCACACCGTGAGTTCAAGTATATGCACTTGTATAAACACAGGGATGCTTTGTGATTCGGTGATAACAATAACATTGGTAAACGCGTGCCAATTCCTCCGACCCCTAGTGTGACACTAAACATTACCTTCTTGTTTTGAATTCCAACCCTCTCTCTCGGTTTCTTACCCACCGCAATATGTGTATCATTTTTAAATAATATAAATTTAGATGAAAATCACTTGGGAATTGATAGCAATGACCCAATAGAATTTTTCATTACACGTGAGATGATTCATGGCCGGCAGATATACTTCTACTTCAATGTAATTTATTCAACTTTCATTGCATTTCACTTTAGATTTATTTATTTACATATTTATTTATTTTATTGAAAATAGGATCAGGCCACCCAAAGGTTGAAATAGGTAGCAGTGAGAACCCGAAAGCCCCGTACCTCTTTAGTGACATCATCTTCTTCGATGTAGATGGTGGACAGATTGTTGCCATTTCCTTAGAGAACTTAATTGGTTATGATTATCAATCCCATGTCTTGGAGTTTATTTTACCTCATACCATTCAGCACATAGAATGGGAGAGAAGGGAAAAAGTATTAATCAATGACATAATAATAAATTTTGAAAATTATTGGGAAAGGTGAAGTTTATAGGATGCAGTCACAATCAAATTAGCATGTGAAGATGGATTCCTTATTTACCCAAGTAATAAGTGGGACTATCACGCATAGAAAAAATTATAAAGATGATCTTTTAGAAAAAGCATTAAAAAATTGGAAAATATTAGTGCTAAAGCCCAAGCATATTTTAAGAAATGGCCTAAGGACAAGGATATGGTAGAGATTACAAATGCTGAGAGAGATAGAGTGGTCATAAGTATTATCATTTTGAAACAATTTTTTTTTAATTTGAAATTTTCATATTTTAGTAATATGTTTAATTGAGATCACTTTGTTGTGCAGTTGAAATATGAAAATTTTAAGAGTCAAGAAAAGGTGTTCCAAATTCGCTTGGAAAGCACACATAACAGTTTATCCAAAACAAATAATTTGAAAGAAAATATTGTTTAATTTGAAAAACAAAACAATACACTACAGAGGATAATTAAAGAACATGGCTTCAACCCTGAAATTTTATTCAAAACCAAGGTAGCCACAAATCCTAGTTTTCTATCCCATGGAGATGCAAGGAAGAAATAACAAAGAATCGTAAAGAATCTAGATAGTGTTGTGGAAGATCTGATTAGTTCCTTGATTATTCAATCCATTCGCGAAATGGGGCAAGAGGATAAGCCATTAGGAAAAGGAGTATAGGAGTGGAAACCATTGGGGAAAGGGGTACAAAAAATTGAGTGTTGAAAAATTTCATGTGTAAGGGTTGAAACTTGAGAAATTGAAACTTTAAATTTGAAAGTTTGAAATAATTTATAATCTATATTTGAAAATTTTATACTTGAGTGTGATGTTCATTGTAACACTCATAAAAATGACATTCTAAAACACAGCTAACTCTCAATACTTAACCTAAATTTTGTGACAATCCATTACTAAAATCCATTTTCTCCTAAAAAAGGTAGGGTTGGTCCTCCACCATTGGATCAAATCAATTTCAACAACAATATCCTAGGGTTACAAACAATCCCTAAAAATTCCATAAGCATTCTTATTAAACCCTACCTTTATTCTATTTTCCTCATTTGGTCCATTTTCCTTTGTGAAAAATGCAGGTTGGAGAGGAAAAGGCCACGGGAGAAAAAGGGGAAAAATCATGGAGGACTCTACAAGGACCAAGCTTAGAAGGTTTAATGTTGTTTCCATTTTCATTCAAGGATTGAGAAGGATTTCTTTCCCAATCTGGTTTTATTCTAAACCATTTGTATTTGGGTTTTCAAATTTGGGGCAGACCCTACCCCATTGTTGTAAATGAAAAAGATTAGTTCTAATCCACCATTTGAAGGTTTTGCTACCCAATCCAAGGGTTTAATCATTTTTTTACTTTTTGGTAGATATTAGATGATTTTTACAGCTTATAAACTAGATTGAACCATTTAAAATTTATGCACAAGCGTGGATTCAAAAAGTTTTGTTGCAAATAATAGAACCGCCATCTAGAGCAGAGACATCAGGTAGTCATGTGACCACCATCCTTCCTGGGTGAAAAACCAAGGACCACCACCCTAATGAGCAGTGGTTATAGGACTGCTGCTCTACATAGGGCGACGGTCCTGTTTCTGAAAAAATAGAACCTAAAACCTAAGATTTTTACAAAATCCAAAAGTTACAAAAAGGTGTTAAAATGCATTTTGAGCCTATTTAAGTAAATCTAAAGGTTTCAGTTTTGAGATTTCAATCTATTTGTTCATTCCCTAGTTAAATCTACTCATATTTAAAAGCTATCTAAACCAATGAAGAACACATCTACTTACAAACTCATTCCATTATGTTAAACTAGTTTTTTCTTTCTTTCCATTTCAAGAGTAAAAGTATCTAAATATATTGCTTTACATTGTCATTTTGTTGCTATATAAAAAAATCAACATTTCTAAATACAATATATTCAAACTTGTTCTCTCTTTCATTTCACTACAATGTACATACACTCAAAATAGCTATAGTAAAATTATTTTTCCATTCAACTTTATTATGCATACAAGTTCAACTTCTTACAACTTCTATATTTCCTTCTTTCTTATTTACAACATTACAACTTCACTATGAAAGTAACATTGTTTTTCACAATGCAACTTCCAAATAAAATTTTGCACAATATAGTCATTTTATTCTTTCTCTTGCACAATATTGCAATATTGGAATGCAATATTTCTCTAAGAAATTATTACAAAGACTTCCACTCAAGGTGGGAAATAATACAAGAATGTAAGCAAACAATAGAATTCAATATCTCAAGTTTCTCCACTCTAAGTGGGAACAACACAAAGGAAGTTTCACAAGGTCTCTAACAAAACTATAAGCTCCACAAATCCACAAGATAGCTTCTCCAAGATTTGTTTGATTCACAACAAAATGGGGGAGAGGCAACGCTCTCCACCCAACCAAGACATCCAATGAAGAGGAGAATCCATCCTCTTCATTAGCCCCCGAGCCCCAACCACATCACAATGGGAGATGATTTGAACACATGGTAATAACAAGATTCCAAAATACTAAAAAAAAATCACAACATTTCAACAACATTCAAAACAACAATAACACAAGAAGAACAACACCAAACAACAAAACAAGGCTTAAAATGAAATCCAAAAGAGCAAGACCTATGGGAGGCCACTTATGCCTCCTAATGGGAATGGGTGCCCCCTTAAAGCCTCTAATGTATATCTCAAATTCCTACATACTCTTATGCCTCCCTCAAGTACCCCTTATACCTCCCACATACTCTTATGCCTCCTTTAATCTGTTATACCTCCCTTATAAAAGAAAAAAGTAAGAAATGCAAGCATTCCTTAAATTAGGTGGGGCACCCAACCCAAAATCCCTCCAAGAAAGAAATTAAATTCTTATTCTTCCCTACAAGAAAACTCCCCATAGTCTCCTCCTACTCCAAACATAGAAATCTATTCACACCCAATAAGCATTCCAAGGAAAACAACATTCAAGACAAACACATAAACATAAAATAAAGCATAACATAAGCAAGGTGAAGCTCCTACCTATCAATAGTAGAGCTTGTTCCCAAGAATAAGTCCCCAGGATCCTCAAAACCATATAAGCATCCATAAGCACTCCAAAAAGTCCTCTAACTCTCCAAAATACAAGATCACAAAATGATCAAGTAATCTCCATACAAGAAAAATAGATTCAATAAATAAAAAAGGGAGTCAAGAGGATGAGGTGGCTCCATGTAGGATGCCACATCACTCATCCTCAACTCCAACTAAGAATTCAAACCTCAACCCCAATGCACCATAAATTGGTGGGTGAGATGAATGACAAGATACTTACACACAAAGTAATCCCACCCCCCTCTAAGGACAACATTAATTACTTTAAAGAAAGTGTAATAAACATTTCACCTTTTTATCTTCCCAAAACACCTAATGGGGTCTAATTTTTATCCCCCAACCCATACGTAGGGTTGGTATGACAATTTAAGAGATGTGGGACAAGTTTAACTTGTTCCACAAGTCTTCAAAATTTGCCATTAAGGCCAAATTCAAGTTTCCCATGAAGAGTAGAGTGTACAACATTGAAAAACAAGCATTTAACACACAACACAAAATCCAAGAGTAAATAAAGTCTAATAAATGAACTTCTTTTGGTCACATCTTTAATTATTTTAGGACAAGATTTAATTACTTTAATAAGACACTTAGACCCACTAAGATAAAGGGGAAATACATACATCAAAAACTAAATAATGAAAACAATTAAATTACATCACTCAAAGGAACACATACTAACATTAATAAAAGGGAAACTAGAACAAAAGACAACACATGACCCCTTGGTCACAATTTTTCCCTAGCCAAATAATTTTAACACACACACAATTACATGTTTTTATGGTGACCCTAGTTGAATTACTCTAGAATTCCAATGTGGTTGGTCTCCAATCCCCCATATATATATGTGTGTGTGTGTGTGTGTGTGTGTGTGTGTGTGTGTGTGTGTGTGTGTGTGTGTGTGTGTGTGTGTGTGTGTGTGTTATATATTTGCAAAACACATAATACATCCTTCGGTCTTATGGCCACATTAAAACATCCTTGGCAAAATATGTAGTACAATCTAAAATCATCTATATACGAATAAATATCATCTAGGCATTTACGAAAAATTTATAACTTTCTAGAAACATTCCTATCCAACATTTCATCCATGTCAAAATGATTGCAACATTAATTCAATTGTCAAAGCTTACTCATGGAGATGAAATTATATTACATGTCAGAAATATATATAAATAACCATGTCCACAACATATCAATCATCAATATAGTATGTCTCTAATAATCCATATGCATCATCTATGAATTGAATTCAACAACAAGCCAGTATCTCTAACATCTAGTATCATGCTAAATCAAAATACTACAACAATGTCCATAAGTGTAGTCAATAGTATCAAAATCAGAGCAAAAAATGTCAAAGGGAAGTGGGCACTACATCCCCCTCCCCTTAGACTTGACTTTCTCTTAAAGTCACTAGAACAGTGTGTGAACTATACTCGTAATAATGTAGAATCCTCTATGTAGCTCCAGTCTCATCATATCTTTCCCACTGCACAAGAACATGGTCAATCTCTCTGTCGCGAAGGCCTAGGTCTTGTCTCTCTATAATGCAGATGGGCTCCACCATCACCTACCCCTGATCCTGGACATACAATGCAGGTCCAATATAGCATGTGAGAAGGATCATAAATATATCTCCTAAGCACACAAACATGAAACACATCATGGACGTGAGAAAAGCTAGGTTGAAATGCTAGATGATAGGCCAAGGGACCAATGCACTCCAAGACCTCAAAGAGACCCAAAAACCTAGGAGAAAGCTTAGAACCTTTTCTGTAATGGATAGGGATCTTATGTGGTCTAACATGAAGAAACAACTTTGTGCCCACCTCATAACTACGATCTTTCCTATGTTGGTCTGCATACTTCCTTCTACCTATCCCGCACCTCATGCAATCTCTATCTAATCAAAACAACCTACTGCCCCATGTCATGCAATAAGGATGGCCCAAGAGAAACCCTATCCTCTAACCTATCCCAACTAAGAGGCATCATACACTCTGCCATATAAATCCTGAAAAGGAGCCATGCCTATCGAACTCAAGAAACTATTATTGTAGGCAATCTCCACAAAGTATAGATACTCCTCCTCCCATCTTGAATGATGACCCATATCGTACACCCTATGTATGTCCTCCAGGATCTGATTCACCCACTCAGTCTATCCATCTATCTCAGATGATATGTGATGCTGAAATTAATCCTTGTCCTGAGAGCATGTTGCAAGGTGGTACATAAATGAGAAGTTTACAAAGGATCGCAGTCACAAATGATCTTCTGTGGAATCCTGTGGAATCTCAAAATCTCATCAAGATATACTCATTCCACTACACTGGAAGGTGGTATTCACTAGATAAAAATGAGCCACTTTCATCAATTTATCCAATGTGAACATGATGGCGTCGTGGTGATATCTCGATGTCGGTAACCCCACAATGAAGTCCATGGAAATGGTGTCCCACTTCCACTTCGGTGTGGTGTGAGGAAAGAGAAGGCTAACTGGATGTTGATGCTCAAACTTCACCCTTTGACACTCTAAACAACATGACATAAACTGAGCCACATCTCTCTAAAGTCCTCTCCAATTGTACAACTATCTCAAAGTGGCGTGTATCTTCTTCACCCCAGGATTGGCTGAATAAGGTACATGATGAGCCTATATCAAAATGTCTTGTCTCTAGTCTCCATCTCTAGGAACATATATATGAACTCTCTATCTAAGAAGACCATCTCTCTCAATGAAAATCCATCAAATCTCCCCTCAAGGCGCCTCTGAGACTCAATATTTTCTCTAGATGCAATATCATGCTCCATAAATCTATAACTACTAAAGTATCCATAGTCACATGTCTTCATCTTCTCAAAGCATCTGTAACCACATTTCTTTCCCCTTCACATGTCTTCATCTTCTCAAAGCATCTGCAACCACATTCTCTTTCCCCTTCACATGCTCTATCTCCATGTCATAATCACAAATTAACTCCATCCAACACACGAGCATTAAGATTGGGATGCGTGAAGAGGTGACGAAGACTCAAGTGATCAGTCCTAAGTGTAAATATTTGGCCAAGGAGGAAATGTCTCCACCACACTAAATCATGCACAATTTCTTAAGCTCAAGATCATGAGTCAAATAATTGAGCTCATAATGTTTGAGTTTGTGAGACTCAAAATCAACTACTCTACCCTCCTGCATCAACACACCTCCATGTCTTGCCAAAGAAGCATTTTTGTAAATGTAGAACTCACCCTGAGGATCTGGTACTATAAGAATAGGCATTTTCATAAGGCATTCCTTTAGTTTCATGAAGGCCTACTCATTTTGTCTACCAAATAAAATTCTTCCCTTTCCACTGAAGGGAAGTGATGGGGTGCAAAATCTGAGAAAAATACTAAACAAATCTTCTATAGTATCCTACCAAATCCATGAAGCTATGCACCTTGGTCACACTGGTGGGTACTAGCCAATTCATGATAGCTCAAATCTTTGAAGGATCACTGAGAAACCTTCCCCAGAAATGATGTGGCCCAAATACTACATGTCCATATGAAAGAACACACACTTCTCCAAGTTCCCATAAAGACACTTGCTCACGAAGACACTGAAGAACTTGGAAAAGATGTTCCTCGTGCTACTCATGGGTACATGAGTAAATGAAAATGTCATCAAGGAAGATGAGCATGAAGCGATCAGGAAAAATATTGAATACCCCATTCATCAAGATCATGAACACATGGGTGGTGTTCATCAGACCTAAAGGTACCACTTTGAATGCATAGTGGCCATATCTCGTATGGAAGGAGGTCTTATAAATATCTACCTCCATAATCTTCAGCTGATGATACCCTTACTTAAGATCTATCTTGGAGAATACTGTTGTCCCCTTCATCTGATCAAACAAGTCATCAATGCATCTAATGGGGTAACGATTATTGATCATTACTTTGTTTAGTTGGTGGGAATCAATACACAACCGTAGAGATCCATCCTTCTTCTTCACGAAGATCACCGATGTACCCAAAGGTGATATAATAGGAAAAATTTGGCCTTTGTCCAAAAGGCCCAAAAGCTAGAACTTTAGCTCACATAGGTTACGAGTTGTCATCTGATAAGGTGCTCGTGAGATAGGCTCTGCGCCCAAAACCAAATTTATATGAAAATATATCTCACATGGGGAGGTAACCCCAGTAGCTCCCCTAAACACACATCAGCAAACTCTTTCAAGATGGGATGGTCAATGGGAAGGTCCCCTAGACTCATCCTCATATCTGGGGGATGGTCATGCATTTGATGGTCCCCATCAGACTCATCCTCATCTCAACCCCTGCTATCATCTCATCTCTAGATCATTTGTATAAGAAATAAAAATATATCTCGCATGGGGGAGGTAACCCCAGCTCCCCTACACACAACAAACTCTCTCAAGATCGAATGGTCATCATGGGATGGTCCCCTAGACTCATCCTCATATCTATCACTAACCGTAATAGCATGCATTTGACAACCCCATCACACACACCACTTAAGATGCATAGAAGATATGGTGTGAATATAAACAGGCCTCCTAACCCTTGCTATCACTGACTCATCTCCTAGATCATCTATACAAGAAATAATCTTATGGTAATAGTCCACTCTAGCTCTATGTGTAGATAACCATTAGATACCCAAGATGACACCATAGGAACCCAAAGGAAGGATTCAAAGATCCGAAGTAGTGGTGAAGGGTCCCAAATCCACTAGACACTCCTTTACTAAGGAGTCTACAGAAATTTTGAGTCCAGAAGCCATATCAACATCTCAACTATGAACTTGCCTAACGCCACCATCCTACAACACTCTACTAAGGATGATGCAATAAAATAATTAGAGGAACTAGGATCAAATAATATAGAGGTGGAAACACCACCAATAATACATGTCGTCTCTATCACTATACTCTAGTGCTCAACCTTGTAGTTCTCGACTACTACATAGATCTAATGACTCCACGTGCCATATCTCCCATAGTAGGCTCTTAGATATGTGTCTTACCCTTATTGCTAGGGTTCTGTGGGAACTCTCTCAATGGTGTCCAGCAACACCATAACCATAACAGCTTCTTGGTCCTCTCCAATGGGATGCGGCCCCAGCTGGTACTCTAGATGTCTGTACTGTGGATCCTAAAACCTAGGCTATGGACCTGTTGAGGTCTCTACTTGACCGAGCTATTTGTGGACCTTTGTGTGTCTTATCACCGATGGGACCCTAGGAGGAGGTCCCATACTCTACCCCCTCTGTACGTTAAATCTCTAAGGAGGTATTTAATGGGAGGGTGAGTTGCTATTACTACTACTATTGAGGTGGGTGTTGAGGTGGCCTAAAGGAAGAATATCCTGAACTCTGTCTTTCATGTGAAGGAGGAACTAACCCCCTTGATCTGTTATCCCGCATCTACTGGATGTGGCTCAGAACTTTTTCTCTATCCTGTTGTGTCTTCCCCGTGTCTCCTCTACAATATAGGCCTTCTCCATAGTCTTTGCTAATGTCTGTGGGTAGTAAATGCATAATGCACCACCCAAATCCAAATTCATGTCCCGATGAACATGTGAATCCATACCTACTCATACTTCATATAGTCGACATACTTGAGTAGATCCAGAAATTAACTCTCATACTCGGCTATGGTCATAGATGCCTAGTGAAGGTCATGAAACTCATCTATCCGCTTTAAAAATAAATCTCCTAGGTAAATTCTTGCTCTTGAAATGATCCTCAAAATTCTCCCAAGTAACTATCTCTAAGTCAACATGGAGTTTCTGCTCCTCAGTCCTCCACTAGACTCCTACTCCATCCCTCAGAAGATGGATCACAAGACGAGCTTTCATGTTGCTAGTACAAGGGCAGAGGTTTAAGAATATACTCAAGCTCACCATAAAGCCTCTTCCTGAAAACCTCCTATATCACCAAAATAGTTTGATGGTCGTAGCTTCAGGATATCCTTGATATGGTCTGTAGATGACGACTAATGGTCCCTAGGTCTCTCTGCATGCTCCTCTCTCTGTCTAGGGCTCTGAGATCTATCCCTATGTCCTGAAATCCTATCTCCATGCCCTCTCTGTGGTGACTCTTCCCTAGGTGACTCCATATGGAAGTTCTCTATTTTATGCTCCTCACTGTATTGAGGAGATGCCCTAGCCTAAACTAATGGCTCCATATCTTATCTAGCAATTCTTCCTCCTAGGGACCCTCCGCGTATAACGGCATTGACGTCTTGACGTGTCTGTAAAATCTTAGGAAGAATGGATGCTAGTACCTAATCTACCGGTGGTATACCTAGGTCTATGTGAAAATACACCTCATCTTGATCCGCACCTCCTACACAGACCAAGGTGAGAGTTAGTTCATCATTTTGGTTTTGTTTCATTTTCTAAGTTTTCTAAAATTTTACAATTTATCAGATGGTGTGGTTTTCAAGATTTAAAGAAACTATTTTGCACTAGGTTAAAAGGTTCATGTCTTCATGTTTTCTAGTGTGCCTAAGGGTCTCTTTAAACCCACTGTAACGCCTAAATGTAACGCCCATCAAAAATGGCATTCTAAAACACGCTAACTCTCAATACTTATCCTGAATTTTGTGACAATTATTTTTTAAACAAGGTAGAAGGATAAAACATGTTACAAGGATGTTAATCCCCTAGGGTACAATGACTAACTTACACCACTAAACTCAACCCTACAGTTTAAGAAATGGGTCTACTAGAAGGTTAACATATTTTCTAATTCATCTTTAAGGTCCGTTAAACAAATATTCACTAGGAAGGTACCAAGGATTAATTTTCTTAATTAAATATTTTCTTCTCCTTAATAATGTTAATTCCTAATAGGGTTAACCTCTTACCCAATTAATATAAAAACATTAACTTAATAACGTAGAGTCTTTTCTATTACTAATTACACGCAGCACCAAAAACCATCCGAATAAACAAGCTTCCAAATCACACCAAAGCAAAGCATTACATAAAAACAAATATATTGTTTAAAACAATATAACAATGTGCATACTGAGAAAAATATGGTTGATTAACCATATAACAATATAACCATTCATTATTTAATTAATAAAATTAATTAAATAATCTAACTATGCATAATTAATATTTAGGATAATAAAATTTATCCTAACATTCCCCCCCTTAATTGTGCATTGTCTCAAGAGATGAGGACAAAAATGCTCGAACAACTCGAACTTGTCACGTGTCACGTGCAAATATCTGCTCGTTGTTCAACATTGGACAAAACTGAAGCTGGATGTTGTGCTTCAACACATGTTCATGTATGAAATGAACCTGAACTTCAATGTGCTTTGTTCTCTTGTGAAAAACTGGATTGCGAACAAGTTTGAGAACACCTTCATTTTCAACATACATGGTGGTCGGTTTGTCCTGTGGTATTCCAAGTCCTTCCAGTATGCGACGTAGCCAAATCGCTTCACAGACAGCTTCTCCTGCAGAATGATACTCAGCTTCTGTGGAAGAGTGAGAAACAAAGTGTTGTTTCTTACTTCCCCATGATATTGGTCCAGATCCCATAAAGAATACAAATCTAGAAGTGGATTTTCTATCATCAATGTTACCTGCATGATCTGAATCCGAATATCTAGTCAAGAAGAAGTTTTCGTTCTTCTTGTATTCTAGACCAAGATCCACTGATCCTTTGAGATATCTCAAAATGTGCTTTGCTGCTTTCCAATGAAAAACTTTGGGTTCCTGCATGAACCTGGATAGATAGCTCACTGCAAAGCTGATATCTGGTCTAGTGTAGGTCAGGTAAATGAGACTCCCAATCAACTGCCGATAGAGAGTGGCATTTACCTCAGGAGATGGATCTAAACGAGATAATTGTAATCTGTTCTCCATAGGTGTAGCAATTGGTGTGCAATCCATCATCCTAAACTTCTCGAGCGTTGTCTTGGTATATTTCATCCGAAACAAAGATGTGATTCTCTTTCGCCATACTTCCACCCAAGACAAGTAGTGCATAAGCCCGGATCTGTCATGTCAAATGATCACTTAAGATCTTTCTTTGTTTCATCAATCATCTTCACTGAACTGCCAGTGATGACTAGATCATCGACATAAACTACAACAATCACCATCTCCCCCTTGCTTTTTGAGGTAGAGATTGGGATCGTATGGATTTCTGATGAATCCATGTTGTATGAGATGCTCATCAATCTTGATGTACCATGCCCGGGGTGCCTGTTTGAGGCCATACAGAGATTTCCTGAGTCTGCATACCTTTTCTTCTTGACCAGGTACAACATATCCCTTAGGTTGAGTCATGTAGACTTATTCTGTAAATCTCCATTCAGAAGGCACTTTTACGTCCATTTGGTGAACTTTCCAACCAAACAAGCAGCGCAGCTAGAGGAAAGATCATCCCGATCGTTTTGATCTTAGCCGTGGAGCAAATGTCTCCTCATAGTCAATGCCTTCTTTCTGTGCATACCCGTTTTCTACAAGTCTTGCTTTGCACTTGTCCACCGTCCCATCTGCTTTGTACTTAGTTTTGAATATCCATCTGCATCCAAAGTGGGTTTCTTCCACTGGTGGAAGATCGAAAAGCTGCCAAGTGTTATTCTTCATCACCGATTGATATTCAGAATCCATGGCATTTTTCCAATCTTTTGATCGTAGGGCTTCTGGACTATAGAGGGCTCATCTCGATTCAATGAATCTACTCATCAAAGAAAAGTTAACTTCTTCTCTTGCTTTACCGTGAGTCCGTGGTCCAGGGGGTGGATGTATCCGGTGGAGCATCCAATCTTGCATCTTGTAATGTGCTTGTACCCCATTAAGGCATACGTTGAGCTATTCCCATGGGTTGTGGTTCTATCTGATCAACACCATCATCCCCATCATCACTTTCATCTTCGAGGGAACATTAGCTTCAGCTTTACAACTGGTGAAAAATCTACATCTTGCCTCGCTCGGAGGAGGAGTCTCGCTTCCTTCTTCTCGAAAAACTCAACATCTCTGCTTGTGTAGACTTTTCTGGTCTTAGGATCCATCAGTCTGTACCCAAGAGTCTCTTCACTGTATCCGATGAAGATGAGATTTTGTGACTTCATGTCCAATTTCTTTTTGTTTTGTTTGGGTATGTGCATGCGGCTTTGCACCCGAATACTCTGAGGTGTGCAATGGATGGTTTCCTTTTTGACCATGCTTCTTGTGGTGTAATTCCATCAAGAGCAGTTGTGGGAACTCTGTTTAACAAATACACTATTGTTTTTGCTGCTTCTGCCCAAAATGTCTTTGCAAGTCCGGAATCATCGATCATGCATTGCACCATTTCCATGATAGTACGATTTCTTCTCTCAACAACACCATTTTGTTGCGGTGTGTGTGGAGGAGGCATTTGTCGATGAATCTTGTGAGTTTGTAGGTAGTCTCTGAACTCATCACTGGTGAATTCCCCACCTCAATCTGAGTGGAGAGTTCTAATGTGACGGCCAGTTTCTTTCTCAACTGCCACTTTGAACTTTTTGAATGTTTCAAAGGCTTCACTTTTCTTGCAAAGACAAAAAATCCACATTTTCTGTGAATAGTCGTCAACACAGAGCATCAAGTACTGGAACCCTGAATGACTTGGCTGCATCGGACCGCACAGATTGGTATGAACCAGGTCAAGTTTACCATGAGCTCGAAAAGTACTCGTTTGGAATGAAACTCTGTGTTGTTTACCTGCTAAGCAGTGAGGACACTTGTCTGTATCCTTCTGAAGAGATGGTAGCCCATGTACCATATTACACTGGCGAAGTGTTTCGAGATATTTGAAACTTACATGACCAAATCTCCGATGCCACAACTGGGCTGAGGTGGAGTTTTTAGCCACAAGTGCTTGATCATTTTTGTGAATGAAATCAAGTTGAAACATTTGTCCCACATTTGAGGATTTTGCAATTATTTTCGAGCCTCTGGATTTATCTCGAATCAAACACATTTTCTTTCCGAATTGATCATCAAAGTCAATTTTTAGGTTGTGATCTAGGAGTTTATGATCAAAGAAGGTTCTTTGTCAACCCAGGGGACATATAGAACATCTGATAGTCTGCATTTTCGTGAACCAAGGGGTAGAGAAATGTTTCCAATCCCTTGAACTGTATATGAAGAATCATCTCCCAACGAAACATGATTTTTCGATGGCGTGTCCCTCATTGAAATAAACCAGTCTCTGTGGCCGGTCATGTGTCGAGTGGCTCCCGAATCAACATACCAGACGTCACTAGATGACGTGGATGGTTCACTTGATCGAGCAGTGAACAAGAAGTCTTCATTGTCTCATCGATCTTGTTGCTTAAAAATATTACCTTCACCGGTGGGGTCTTCTTTTCCAGCCTCTTTTACGCCGTGATATTTGTTTGAATGTCCCTTGTAAGTTTGTTGTTGTTGTGGTCTAGAATTGCTTGATGAACCTTTCTTATATGTGTTGAACCAACATTCTTGCAAGTCATTTCCTCTTTTACAAATTGGACATCGCTTCTTCATTGATTGTCCCCATGATGCTGATTCTGATGTGGGGACTTCGATAGGATTTAGGTTTTCCTTTACCTTTTCCTTTCCATTTTTGATGTGAAGACAAAGGCTCGCTACTCTTCATCATCCTTGTTGTGCATTGCTTCCTCTTGTTACAGGAAGTTTACTAGCTTGTCAAAACTAATTGTTGTATCGACAAGTTTAGAGTCAGGACAAACATGTGGTAAGAAGAGGGGAGAGCTCTCAGAACAATGGGAATGAGAGATTCATCTTTGACCTCTTCTCCTAGGGCTAGAAGTGAAGCCCTCAACTCTGTAACTCTTCTTAGGAAGGCTTCAATTTTCTCATTCTGTTTGAATTTCAATGTATGTAACTGACTCTGCAAATTGAGTATGACATTCTTGTTCTTGGCCTCATATATTGTGCTCAGCTTATCCCAAGCTTCTTTTGCTGATGTGGCATCTCGAATGTGGGCTTGCACATCGTCGGACACTCCAAACAAAATGATGAGTTTTGCTTTCTGATCTGCTCTATCAAATTGTCGTTGTTGTGTTGCATCCGTTGGTGATCTGGTTAGAGTACCAGTCACAACAGGCCAGATTTCTTCAAACTCAAGTTGTGTTTTTATTTTTGTCTTCCAAGCAGCATAGTTGCTTCCTCTGAGCAATTGTGAATCCGGAAGAAAAAATTTGGGGGCATTGGTGCCCATTTTGCAGAGATCACTGATAGGGTTTGGCTCTTATCACTCCAGGTATAAGGTCTCCCAATCTATATACCGTCAGTCCAATATACCGAACCTTTCTATATACGCGCCCTTTCGATATACCCGTCGGTACGTGGAAGAAGCTCGCCCTTTCTATATACCCGGTGGTACGTGAAAGAGGCGTTAACGTACGTGAAAGAATTCGATACATGGTACCAAGACAGTACTGATGGGGTCTGTGTGATTATTGACACCGGATCAAAGAAATATCCTCATACGCATGCGTAACTTCACTTTATACTCGGATAATTTCTCAGTCTGGATTTATGTCTTGCAATCGTTCACAGACGGATGGGATGGTTCATAGTGTGCACTTTGTGACCTTATTACTCCCGTCGATTTATAGGGACGATTCCTGATTTACATTGTTGCAGCTATATTAGGCATTAAGTGCAGTAGTAGTCGCGACGGCTTTACCCGTAAGTGCTTCCCAGAGGCACTATATATACCAAACACTGCGAATGAGATCTAGGATCTCGTGAGTGTTACAAAACCAATTTTACTATTTTTTATTACAATTCTGCCAGTTTCTGAGCAGTTACAAAGTTTTGTAGTTGACTATGGCAACCTGTAAATTAGTACAATATATAGTACAATTTTGAATAACAGGCAAAAAATTTCAGTTTTAGGGTCCTGGTGACCTCCTGAACCCAAAATGCTAAAAATTGCAAAAAAATAGCTGAAAATGCAATTTTTAGATGGGTCTCCTTTTGCAAAAAATGTCTGGAATGATAAAACAGACCAGTTGAGAGAAAAAATATTTTTACCCTAAATTAGGGATTTCTCCGCTAAATTTAGTTAGTTGAACTAAATTCAAAAAGCTCGCTAAATTTAGCAGCTTCCACTTGCAATTTCCGCCAGATGCAAAAGGAGAGTTTTTGAGTGTTTTTTGTGGGATTTGATCCTCAAACCTCTCACTCCCAAGGCACATGCACTAACCAACTTGCCCACTTGGGGCGCTTGGACTATGAAAGGAAGGAATTTGTATTTATTGACAAATAAATTGACTTACCTCTTGGAAAATGAATGCCACGTGGCGCATGCTGGTGAAGAGGCGTTTTTAGGGTTGTCTTTGCCTAAAAATGGATCTGAAGCTTTTCTTTTCACCTCCACGCCTTTGTATTCTCCTATGGCCGCATTTTTTTCCTTTCCACGCACTGATTCATGTACAGGCCGCGTTTTTTTGGTGTTTGGGCGCAGATCTTCCTCCTGGGCCACATTTTTTTCCTTTGCACGCACTGTACAGACTGCTTTTGCTGTATTTTTTTGCCTTGGCACTGTGTTTTATTGCCTGGGCGTGTGTTTTTATTGCCTCGGCGCTGAGTTTCCTTGCTTGGGCGCGTTTTTCCCTTCCTTGGCCGCGTTTCTTCCTGCCTGGCCACGTTTTTAATGAATGTGCTTGCTGTTTGCTTGTACAGGTCGATGGAGGCTCAAATGGCGTGGTTTTTTCTTAAACACAATGTTTCCTTGATGCAGGCCGCACAGGGTTCAAAGAAAAACATGTGGAGGACTGGCCGCTGACCATATGAGGTCGATTTTGCTCACAAAAACGTTTTTCCTTTATGCAGGCCGCTTTTCCTCTTCTTTGGCCGCCTATTCTCTTCTTCCACTGTATATTTTGTGCAGCTTGGGTGCCTCCTTATCTTTTTTTATTTTCTTTGCTCTGTTTGATTCTTGATCACTGTAGGTACATATACAGACCTCCAAAACAAGCCAAGCAAATTCCAAATACAGTAAAACAAAACCCTTATTGGGAATTTTTTTTTAAATTATTATCAATACCTGGAGCAATTTTTGCACAGTGCCGAGTGCACCAAAGGCAAAAAAAAATTGCCTTCCAAGTACCTGGAAGGAACAGGAGGATGTGGGGGAGGCAGGGATGGGGCTGGGAGTTTGCACGAGGCTGCACAGGCTCTCAAATGCTGCAAACACGTCTCCAATCTCCTCTCTCTCTGCTGCTCTCTCTTCCACACCTTCACAGGGCCAGAATTTCACTCTGGTACCAAATGTAGATTGAGAAACAGGGACGGAAGCCTGTGTTATTTTATTAATCTCAATCAAGTAAAAAAGTACAGAGGATGGGCTGCAATATTTATAGATATTGCACAGCCAAATACATCCGGGAAAATGAGTTGCACAGGTGCAACCAAAAACCAGAATAAACAAGCTTCCAAATCACCCGGGAAGCAACAATTACATAAAAACAAATATATTGTTTAAAACAATATAACAATGTGCATACAGACAAATATGGTTGATTAACCATATAACAATATAACCATTTATTATTTAATTAATAAAATTAATTAAATAATCTAACTATGCATAATTAATATTTAGGATAATAAAATTTATCCTAACAAAAATGGCCCCATTCCAAAAGTACACATCCCCTAAGGCTTTAAAGGCAACATTAGTAAAATCAATTTTCTCCTAACAAAGGTACAGTTGGTCCTCAACCCTTGGATCAAATAAATTTCAATCACATGATCCTAGGGTTACAAACAAGCCCTGAAAATTCCATAAGCATGGTTATTAAACCCTTCCTTTATTCTATTTTCCTATTTTGGTCCATTTTCCTTTCTCAAAAATGCAAGTTGGAGAGGAGAAGTCCATGAGAGCAAGAGGGGAGAAATAATGGAGGAATCTAGAAGGACTAAGCTTAGAAGGTTTAGATTGAAGGTTTAATGTTGTTTCCATTTTCATTCAAGGATTGGGAGGGATCTGTTTCCCCAATCTAGTTTAATTCTAAACCATTTGTATTTGGGTTTTCAAATTTGGGGCAGACCCTTCCCGTTGTTTTAAATGAAAAAGAATATTTCTAATTGACCATTTGAAGGTTTTGATGCACAAACCAAGGATTTAATCATTGTTTTGTTTGTTGGTAGTTATTAGATGAGTTTTACAACTTATAAATTAGATTGAACTAGTTAAAATTTATGCATAGGCACGGATCTAGAAAGTTCTATCGCAAGTGACAAAATGCCACCCGAGTAGACCAATGGTCCCGGGTGCCGCCCTACCCGGGTGAAAAACAAAGAACCACCATTGACTTGAGCGACAGCTTTCGACTACCACCTTAGCTCGAGTTGTTTACAGGACCACCACTCTGCATAGGGCGGCAGTCCTATTTCTGAAAAAATAAAACCTAAAATTAGAGAGTTTTACAAAATCCAAAAGTTACAAAAAGTTGTTAAAATGCATTCTGATCCTATTTAAGTACATCTAAAGGTTCCATTTTTGAGATTTCAATCTATTTATTCATTTCCTAGTTAAATTTATTCATATTTAAAAGCTATCTAAACCAATGAAGAAGACATCTACTTACAAACTCATTCTATTATGTTCATCTAGTTTTGTCTTTCTTTTCATTTCAGGAGGAAAAGTATCTAAATCTATTGCTTTACATTGTCATTTTCTTGCTATATAAAAAAATCAACATTTCTAAATACAATATATTCAAACTTGTTCTCTCTTTCATTTCACTACAATGTACATACATTCAAAATAGCTATAATAACTTTATTTTTTCATTCAAGTTTCTTTTGCATACAAGTTCAACTTCTTACAACTTCTATATTTCCTTCTTTCTCATTTACAACATTACAACTTCACTATGAAAGTAACTTTCTTTTTCACAATGCAACTTCCAAATAAACTTTTACACAATATAGTCATTTTGATTCTTTCTCTTACACAATATACAAATATTGGAATGCAATATTTCTCCAAGAAATTATTACAAAGTCTTCCACTCAAGGTGGGAAATAATACAAGAATGTAAGCAAATAATAGAATACAATATCTCAAGTTTCTCCACTCTAAGTGGGAAAAACATAAAGGAAGTTTCAAAAGGTCTCCAAAAAAATCTAAGCTCCATAACTCAACAAGATATCTCCTCCAAAATTTTCTTGATTCACAACAAAATGGGGGGAGAGGCAACACTCTCCACTCAACCAAGACATCCAATGAAGAGGAGAAGCCATCCTCTTCATTGGCACCCGATCCCCTGACCACATCACAATGGGAGATGATTTCAACACATGGAAACAACAAGATTCCACTATACTAACAATCGTTTCACAACATTTCAACCACATTCAAAACAAAAACAACACAAGAAGAACAACACCAAACAAAAACAAGGCCTAAAATGAAAGCCAAAAGAGCAAGACCTATGGGAGGCCACATTTGCCTCCCAATGGGAATGGGTGCCCACTTTAAAGCCTCTAATGCATATCTCAAATCCCTACATACTCTTATGCCTCCCTTAATCTCTTATGCCTCCCGCATAAAAGAAAAAGTAGGAAATGCAAGCATTCCTTATCCTAGGTGGGTCACCTAACCCAAACTCCCTCCAAGAAAGAAAGTAAACTCTTATGCCTCCATACAAGAAAAATCTCCATAGTCTCCTCCTACTCCAAACTTAAGCAATTTACCCACACCCAACAAGCATCCCAAGGAAAACAACATTCAACACAAACACATAAACACAAAATAAAGCATAACATAAGAAAGGTGAAGCTCCTACCTTTCCATAGTAGAGCTTGTTCCAAAAAGTAAGTCCCCAAGCTCATTAAAACCAAGTAAGCATCCAAGAGAACTGCCAAAAATCCTCTAACTCTCCAAAATATAAGAGCACAAAATGATCAAGTAACCCCCAAACAAGCAAAAGAGATTCAATAAATAGAAAAGGGAGAGAGGAGGATGAGGTGGCTCCATGTAGGATGCCACATCACTCATCCTAAACTCCACCTAAGAAGTCAAACCTCAACCCCAATGCACCATAAATTGGTGGGTGAGATGATTGACAAGATAATTACACACACAAACTAATCCCACACCCCTCTAAGGACAAAATTAATTACTTAAAAGAAAGTGTGATAAACATTTCACCTTTTTATCTTCCCAAAAGACCTAATGGGGTCTGATTTTGACCTCCCAACCCATACGTAGGGTTGGTATGACAATGTAAGAGGTTTAGGACAAGTTTAACTTGTCCCACAATCCTTCAAAATTAGCCCTTAAGGCAAAATTCGAGTTTCCCATGAAGGGTACAATGTACAAAACTCAAAAACTCAAGCATTCAACACACAACACAAAATCCAAGAGTAAATCAAGTCTATTAAATTAACTTCTTTTATTCACATCTTTAATTAATTTACAACAAGATTTAATTATTTTAATAAGACACTTAGACCCACTAAGATAATGGGGAAACACATACATTAAAATTAAATAATTAAAACAAGTAAATTACATCACTCAAAGGAACACATACTGACATTAATAAAGAGGAAACTAGAACAAAAGCCAACACAAGACCCTTCATTACAATTTTCCCCTAACGAAATAATTCTAACACACACAATTACATGTTTCCATGGTTACCCTAGTTGAACTACTCTAGAATTCTAATGTGGTTGGTCTCCAATCCCCGATGTTGTATTGAATATATATATATATATATATATATATATATATATATATATATATGTATACCTGCAAAACACATGATACCTCTTTCATCCTCGTGGCTGCATTAAAACATCCTTACCAAAATATGCAATATAATCTAAAAACATCTATATATGAATAAATAGCATCTAGGAAATTATGAATCATTTACAACTTTCTAACAACATTTCTATTCAATGTTTCATCCATGTCAAAATGATTGTAACATTAATTTAATTATCAAATCCTACTCCTGCCGACGAAAGTGTATCACATGTTAGAAATATATATAAATAATCATGTCCACAACATATCAATCATCAATATAACATGTCTATAATAATCCACATGCATCATCTATGAATCAAAATAAACAAAAATCCAGATCTCTAACATCTAGTATCATGCTAAAGCAAAAGGCTACAACAATGTCCATAAGTTTAGTCGACCGTATCAAAATCGAAGAAAAAGGTGTCAAAGGGAAGTGGGCACTATAATCATGGCCTATGAAAATTTAAAATAATTTATCATCTAGATTTGAAATTTCAAACTTGAATCTAATGACATTTGAAAATTTGAAATACTTTATAATCTGAAATTTTATATCTTCTTATATATTATGTATAGAATTTTTAGATTATATATGGTGTTTATGTTTCATTTGAATGTGATGGCATTATGATAATGGTTGATAATTTTTTTAAGAAAATCTAGAATATGGTATGACATAGGCATCTTATTACTAATAGAATCAAATCTTCTTCTCTCTTCTTGTAAAATTAAAACTCTATATCAGGTTTCTTAAAATTTAAACTTTCTCGAATATTCTCTACTTGTAATGATGATTGCATTAGATGTTGATGATGACATTAAAATAGAATCATAGATATGGATTATCATGAATTTTATGTGGAAGTAGATTTATCTTCAAGCATGATCATGGAATCTAAATGATGATAATGGATAATTGTCTTAAGAAAATTTGGAATGTTGTAGGACAGAGACAGTTAAGCCTTCTCAAAATATTCTTCTCTCTACTTGTAATGATTTGATGACATTAGAATGTATATAGATGATGATGAATGATCATAATTGATACTTGTTTTAAGAAAAATTAGATTTTTTTATTGAAGAGACATTTCTGCACATTTAAAATAGATATTGGTGATGATGAATTGTGTGTACTTACATTTATCTTCAACCACGATCATGGATGATGATAATGGATAAATAATTGTTTTAAGAATAATTGGAGTGTGTTAGGAGTCTAGCATAGAGACATCTTCTCTCTACTTGTAAAATTCAAACTCTGTATCAGGTTTCTCAAAATTTTCTTCTCTCTAGTTGTAATGAAATCTATATCAAGTTTCTTTGCATTTAAACATTCTCCTTGTCGCAAAATCTTCTTATCTCTACTTGTAATGAATCAATGATATGATGACACTATATTTGAATGATGACATTAAAATAGATATGGATTATGATGAATTGTGTGGACATAGATTTAGCTTCAACCACGATCATGGATAATGATAATGTATAATTGTTTTAAGAAAATTTTAAATGTCTTAGGACAGAGATATCTTAATAAAATAAAATATTCTTCTCTCTAATTTTAAAATTAGAAATTTGTATGAGGTTTCTTTATATTTAAACCTTCTCAAAATATCTGTCCATCTACTTGTAATGAATCAATGATATGATGAAATTAGATGTGGATGATGACATTAAAAGATATGGATGATGATGAATTGTATAATGGATAATTGTTTTAAGAAAATTTGAAATGTGTTATGACATAAACATCTTAATATTGAAAAATGTTCCTCTCACTACATGTAAAATTCGAATGTGTGATTTTATCCCACAAATTTTAAACACTTTATCAAATAATTTTGAAACTACAAAAATAAATTAAACGTAATTGTAAAAACTCAAGCAATGTCATATGATAGGGTTTAAGTTGACTCTTGTCTTTTAGATGGCATGTGACAAAGCATATGGAAGGAGAATGAGAAATCATCTTTTGTAGTGTGCCAGAAGATCTTCGATTCAAGAAAACTAAACACAAGAAATAGATTAGTATATAGATGGGTGAGTTTCCTGACATTGTTAGTCTTGACAAGTGAGAGATTCCTCAGATGGATGTCAAACATTTTTAAAAAAAATGAAATAATGATGGATCGGATTATGGAAGAAACAAAAGATTAAAGAAAAATGCAAATGATAACCTATACATGTCTAGATAGTAGGCGTCTTGAAGTCTGGAAGAGTATAACAGTGGAAGAATATGCAGATTTGAACTCTGAAGGTCTTACAAGTTAGTATTCGACTAATGCATGTAACAAACAAATTTTTAAAATAGAATTTCGTATTCGACAAATAAAAAATAGTAATTATATAAAACAATTTTTTTATAAATAATCGTATTTAAATAGATCTAAATAAATATACCTATAACATCTTTAATGATAACAAGAGCTTAAAAAAATTTGATAAAAACCTCCTCGGTCAATATTTTCATCTATAGAGTTAATATTTAATTGAATAAATAATCATAGTTAAAATGTAAGGTGACAAACAATAAAAGTAAGGTCAAAGAGATATCTATTTAAAGCTAAAACAATCCATTATCAAAAGCTTCTTCAAATTCAATGTTCTCTTATGTAGAGTGTAATGACGCACCCATTCCAGTCTCATCATTGGGAAAATTTGTACTTATAGTTGTATTATTTAAAAAAATCTTTGGGAAAGGGAATTCCAATGCTGAATTGCTCTTTCGAAAGGAAAGGTTTCCATGGAGTAGCAAGAAACATAAATGATAAAGCACTAAAAACCTTTCATCCTCCACATAGCCCAAAATCATTATTTGGCATAACTCCTATAATCCGAGATATTCACGTATGTCTTCTTGTAATACAATACTTTGATATATTCATCACCAGAGTCTTGTAATAACACCACTCTTAGAAGGTTCATCTAAATTTTTACATTGCTTCCTCATTGTTGTTTCAAAATTTGTTAATTGAGACTTTAATAAATCAACATTTAGTATATCTTTGATTTACATACCCTTGACCTTTTAAGTCTTTGTGAAATGTTCTATTATTTTACCCATGGATTTATGGAAATTATTTCTTACAAAGTTTGGAAAAGCACCTTTAGTATTCCAAAAATTAGGATTCATCAGACCCATTTCTTTAAGAATTTCAACTTTGGAGTAACGTTCTCTAATTTCTGATGATAAGGATTCTAACTTTTTTTGAAGCTTTATTCTTGTGTCAACTATAATATATCAAAGAGATTACATGTCACAGGAACATCTTCTCATCTTGATCCTATAATATCTTGACATTTTTATAAAATGTATATTGGTATGTCCTCCCTTTAAGATTAATACAGAGGTGATTGTGGATATTAAATCTCACTTAGTTACTAGGATTTTTAAGATCTAATAAATCTTTCCAATTATAGAAAAAAGGTGTATCAAAACTATCTTGGGAACAATACAAGACATCACGACTTTCACATACCATTTTTCTCCTCCGTATAAAATGAACAATATATATTAATCTCCCATGTGCTTGCTTCATTAGTTTATTTATCTCCTGTAACATTGGAAGAACACCAACCAATGCAAGCAATGTCTCCAAATCAGCATAATGGAACAACAAGTCCCTCACCTTGTCAACTTCATAACGATATTTTTACATGAAACCAACCAACAAAGGATACTCCTCATGAAATTTGCATGCAAGTTCATACAAAGAAATCCTTCTCGTCTCAACATCCTTCAAAATTTATTTTCCATTCGTAATTCAAATTGTGAATTTTTAGAACTCAAGAAATCATTTTGGTTACTTTCCATATAGGCATGAAGTTATCTTATAAGGTCTTATACTTCAACAACATTTTTATAGTTGCTTACAATTTTATACACTAAATTAATTTTGTGATCCATACAAGAAATTATTAGCATATAAGGGGCCACAATTGTTTTAATCTAACACACAACCCTATTCGATGACCTTGCATGACCGATGCATCATCAGATCTGATGGATGTCAATTTTGTAGCAATTCAATAATTATTCATTCAAGCAATATCTTTCAAATGAGAAACAACTATTTTATGTAGGTTTTCAGAATTACATTTTTCAACAATTTTCGTAACATCCAGCAGATGAGGTGTCCTTATATGATTTTATAAAATATAGACATGGATACATACCTATGTAGTGTTTTTGACTACTACACTTCATCAATTAAAAGAGAGATAAACTTTGATTTTTTAACATTCTATTTCAAATCTTCCTTCTCTATCATCGAAAGGCATTTTTCCATTTCCCATATAATACTCTGAGAACAATGAGACTAAGGTACACTGGGAATTCGATTATATTGATACAAAACTTTGAAATCAAGGAAATGAAAAATCATTATTCATTTCTTTAGTTTGTGAAATAAAGTAGAGAACTGTATGGGTTTTGCATGCAGATTTGTTTGATTCATCTTACCAATTTGTGATGTGATCATTCCTCCCATTTCCACAAGATGTCTATGTTTTTTTTTTTCTTCATACTCTATTACGTATTTAATATGCATGCATTATTTTTCAGTTTTCCACATATGTGTTTTAATTTCTGGCCATCCTCTACCATTACAAAATCAAATAGTATTTTCCACAAGGTTTTTCTATAGTGTCCAACTTCAGCTTGCATTTTTGTTGCTTTCCCAATTTTGACATACATATTGTACATGTACATTCAAATGACATCTCTTATGAATTAGATGGATGTACAAGTTCGATAAACAAAATTTAGCAATCCAATCAAACTAATAATTCCTCCCAATTGTCCACTTATTTTATTCATTTTCAATGTTTAACTTTTTTGAATAGAATTATGAGAAATATCATAATCACTATTTTCCTCTTTTGTGAACCAAATTTTGAATTTGATTTTCGTGTTACATTTTTTGATTATTTTTATGTGTGATATGTTGATGCACTCTTGGTTACACCCCAACAGAAGACTATATTTAGGATCTGGCATCTCAATAGGTATATCTTCAAGATCTAGCATGGTATCATCATAGGTGTCATTTGATTGATACTATGCGGAATGCATGTCCCCCTCAATATTACCTTCCACACATTTAGTACCCACATTATATCAAGTTGAAACTATATGGGTGCTAGTGATTGTGGTATCTATAGTAGTAGAGTTTCAAAATACTTGAACAGGACTTCGATATTTATGAGTTACTTTTGGGGTCTTCCCATTCTAAACAATATCACATTCCATTATTTTGAACTGATCCCTATGTCAGAAATATCACTAAGTCATGCATTTGATAAAATTTAGTCATGCATCAGCAAATACATGGAGTCACGCATCAACAAATGTAATAACTCACATGTCAAAGAAAAATGAGTTGCACATTAGAAAAAAGGTAAGTCTTGTGTCAAAAACAAACCCCTTTGCACGTCGTCAAGAATGCAATGAGTTGCATGTCAACAAATATCCTTTTTCATGTGTCACCAAGATCTCCTTTCACCCATCCATAGAAAAAAATTTTTTCACATGTCAACAAATATTTATAGTTGTGCATCAAAAAATAACATATGTCACTGAATGCAAACTATTAAGTAATCAAATGATAAATTTGTACTATGCTCTAGTGCTTAGAGTATGCAAGTTCATAACTTCATGATATTGGCAAGGTACAAGTGCTATTATACTACTTGACGAATTACATAGGTATTTATAGGAGATTTTTTCAAAATGTATGTGAAGTCGATCCCAAATAAATATATATTGTAAACTTTAGTCGAATAGGACACTAAGTGCTCTCTAAAAAAATTTGTCTTTTCAAAATTTCTTAAAATGAAATTTTTTCCATATTACAAATATCCACCACTAAAATTATCCTAGATTACTATAAGTTGTTATTTATATTGATACATTATTAATATAAACGTTTATTCAATATGTATATAATTGAAGCACGACTTGATTTTTCAATCATTATTAATAGTCTTTCATTTGTGATTTGATGTGTCTCTACTCTATCCTTTCCATATAAAGTATGAAACATATGGGTTTTTAATGTAGTGAATTGTCTCTTATACAAATCAATTAAATAATATTAGGGATAAATGGTCCACTCCAACTACAAAATAACATAAAATACTAGGTTAGGAAAATATAAATTGAATCCATATATATATATATATATATATATATATAAAGTGGTGGGAATACATTTCATCGCATTTTGACTTTAGATGGTTTTTGAAGTCTTGTATTTAGATTTATTTGCATCGGTTTAATCCAGTAAATGGAAAAAATAT
Organism: Taxus wallichiana var. yunnanensis; assembly: GCA_018340775.1. NCBI lineage: Eukaryota > Viridiplantae > Streptophyta > Pinopsida > Cupressales > Taxaceae > Taxus > Taxus wallichiana. The sequence continues at coordinate 382,419,351 of CM031241.1, forward strand.
TTGGAATATTTGGGATAACTAGAAGTCATTGTGACACCCTTTCTATTTTTGGGAACAAAATCGCACATGATACTAAATTATTATTGGGGACTAATAACTACCAGCTTTTAGCAATCACAAATATAATCTCCATATCTCTCGAGTAAGTTTTGACACTAGTAACACTTTTTTGACACCTATGACCCATTGTTCCTATCTTCAAATTGGTCACATAATGAATCATGATCTTATAACTCTCTATAAATCCCCATGAATTTTTCTCATTCAACTCCATAAAGGTATTTTCCATTTCACCTATAAAATGTAAATTTTTATTCACTAACATAAAGTGTGGAAAATGTATATATCCAATTTTGTTTAAAATAATCATTACATCAATTTCCAAGTGTATTATTTATTTAATTGGGACCATATCTCCTTATTCTACTTAGAATAGAGCTAAAAAACTATCTATCCATGTTATATAAGACGAATATTCCATAAACACATTCTCTCTTATCCCTTATCCCTAATGCAAATTCTCCTTAAAAATTTATAATTTTTGTGGCTTCAACATTGTCTCTACATTACATTGTCCCTTATATTGTTGTATGGGTGTGTTGTCTATAATTTATGATCAGATAGAAAATATAACCTAGGCAATCATGAGATAAATCCCCTTCATTTAAAGTTAAATATCTCATATATTGTATTTGTTTATTATAACGCATATTTAACTTCTTAGGGGAATTACATTAACTATATATCTAATGAACAACAACTAAATTGTTTGATAGCAAGTAAGGAACTATTTATTGACTAGAATATGAGACATAGAAAGTAGAAATAGAGAAAAAAAATGAATGGATTCAAAAATGTGCTTTGTAATAGGTAGGATTCATAGCTAATTACTCACATTACTTTTTAAAATTAAAAATATCGTACACTTATGAAAATTAATATGACAAATTTTTTATCATAACATCTTACTGAATTTCATTTCATTCAAGTTCTAATTTCATTTCAAACATGAAAATTATTCTTCCACAACCTTACAACCCCTTTTTACTTTCGCAAGACATAGTATATACAAACATGATCTTTTTGGATTACTTTTTATTAAATTAAAAATAAGCATACACTTATGAAAATTAATATGACAAAATTTTTATCATAACAATCTTCTTAATTTCATTTCATTCAAGTTCTAATTTCATTTCAAACATGAGAAATTATTCTTCCACAACCTTACTTGTGGACCCCTTTTTACTTTCACAAGACTAGATCCTAATTGATTAACAATATCCTAAATTACAATAATACTGATAATAAATAGCTGGAGTTTGTCGAATGATTTTCTATTAAAAGGAATAATAGCCTTTTCCATAAATTTCTGAAATAATGGAAGAAACTCCTCAATAATTTGTGGATAGCTGGAGGTATCATACTTCATCACAACATAGATTACATCCTTAAGTTCTTCTAAAAATTTCTGGAATCATGGTAATTGCACTTCCTTTGCAGCGTGCCACCCGAACTCATTCCTCCATCATCTCTATCTTGGTCATAATGTGTTTCAAAATATTCTTCTTGAATGACAAAATATGCTTCTATTGTGTTCCCTTCTTAACTAATTCTCCAGGTGTAATTTTTTCCCTAATTAAAATATCATCAAATAATTCATTGATTTCTTGGAAACCATGTAGTTACAATTATGCAATTCCACCTTCATTGTCTACTTCTTACTTGAGATCTTTCAATTTATTCACCTTTTTTATAAAAAAACATAAAAACAAGACAATATTGGACCGGCTCATATATAGATTCTACTTGGGAGTTTTCATGGGATTCCGTGCAAAAATGGTGGCGGGCTTGGTGCGGATTCAACATATTTATAAAACTTTGTGGTTGTGTTTTTGATAATTGTTATCCATTCATCTATAGCCTTAAATATGTCACTCATCTCTTCTTAAACAATAATTACTTGTGGATGTATTTTTTCCTCCACAAGCATTTTTTGTGGAGGATTCTTGGGAACCTTATTAATAATATTACTCCACATCGAGTTTAAAGGATTTTTCTTTGAACTTGGCAACATTTATTTTTTCTTCATCTAACCTTCTAAAAAGGTTGTTTATCGATGTTTGTGTGTGTTGATTCAGACCTTAAGTAGTGAATTCCCCCAGAAGTCAAAGGAACCTTCATGAAAATCAAATCCTACCTAGTTAATTCTCCTTTCTTTTATCCAACAAACCTTCTAAAAAGTGGAGCAGAGTGAATTCCCCCAAAGGAACCTTCATGACAATCGAATGAATTTCTTCTCTAAAGAATAATTGAACAATCTTGATGTAACCTTTGGATTTTTTCCATTTTCTCTTCTTTTCATTTGTTCTTAATAGCTAAAGGTCCATTTTGATGTTGGAGAAAGATCTCAAAACCACGAAAGAGACCTTAGGAGATACAAGAAGGACATTTATATTACTTTGATTTTTCCTATAGACCAAGAGTTCAATCTCAAGTGTCTTGATGAGGATTTTCCATTTTCCCTAAAAACATGATTATTTAAAAGTTTGAATTTTACAAGAACTATCGAAGCCCTAGATTACTATCAAGTGAGAATTCACGAAGGTTGAGATGACCTTGGATGTCATATATAATTATGTGCATTTTTTTATATTGTAAAGACACCTTGACATGTGGTCATAGGTGAATATGTGAATATTATGAGTAGTTATGAGCATAGTAAATAAGAAACATATGCTAAATAAGTTCATCAAAGCCATGTAATTGTAAGAAGGAATTTTTATGATTTTTTAGGTGTATTAGAGTGATATTTATCATGGGTCAGGGTTTAAGTAGTTATTGAGTCAATTCATGATATAGTTGAGATAGAATAGGGATAGGAGATAAGAGATACAAGTGTCATTTTGGTCTATAATATGCATCTCCTCATGTTAGAAAGAGGTAATGGGACCTACATGATCTAAAATGAATGGAAGATGAAGTTTTGAAGTAACTCTATGTGGTATTTTATAAGCATAGTGCATGTTTTTTTTTCTACGTTTTAATAATTTGGTATTGACCATGAGTATGAGGTATGATAGTCAGGAAAAATGAACTCAAAGGGTGAATATCATTCTTGGAGGATTTGGAGGACCTAAATGTAAGATGAATTTTTTTTATTTGAGCTCTTGAAGCTTCAGGAATAGCTTTACGGAAAGAATTCTACATGTAAAGCCTTCAAACTAGGGATTTCTAGATATCCAAATTGGTATGGTAAAACTATCTAAAATTTTGTAATTTATTAGTTTTTGATGATGTTATGTACCACCTAAAATTTTAGAGAAACCATCCATGGTAAATTTTTTCATTCCCATGATGGTTCTCTAGGAGGCCTAGTTAGGTGTAGATAGGTTTAAGACAATGGAGAAAAGTGGACTACCATGCAAAAAAAAAACCCTATCTCGAGTTTTTGAAATGTTACTTTGTTCAACATTGGGTGTCAATATATGTATATTTAGCTATGTGATACTCCTTTTTGAAAATAAATTATCCTCAAAAGTCAAGATTTGATGGAAGTGAAAAAGTATTTAAACGGTACAATAGAAACATGAAATATCAATTCCTATACAGGTATGAAAGTAAAATAGGATGGTCATTCCAATGATGAAAGCATAATATTGAATGGTCTAGATTTAGAGGAAGGCAAAGGACCTTTGATAGAAGAAGAAGAAGTGAAAAAGGTATTCTTAGCCTCTCTTGAAGAAAATGTAATAGTTGAATCGAGTGGAAGAAGTTGATAGCTCAAAAAATGATGAAAGTAAGCAAGAGTCGGATAATAGTGTGTTGAAAGAAGAGATACAGTTTGGAATTGATAGAGCATGAAGTGCGTAAAGTGAAACATGAATAGGAGTCATCCATGACACAAGGAATAATTGGGAAAGTTTAAATTTTTCATTCTAACTATACTTTTGAATGTATGATTGCGGTCTTGATGAGTATGATCTGTGGGAGAAAGAGAGATCTCAGTCTCTTGTGAATAGTTTCAAAGAAAGGAAAATGGGAAAGAGAGATGAATTGGATTTCAGAGCACTATGACAAAAAATTAAACAAACACCAAAGGTTGAATTTATGTATACAATCATTGAACAACTATTAGAAGATATATGAGCCTTGGAAGATGTAATATATGAAAACTAATTAAAAAAATGGAAGAATGAAAAGAAATATTTTTGTACACATATGGAGATTATAAATTCCATCCTTATGAGTTTTAAAGCAATGCAAAAGAAATCAGATCTTATGAGTTCATTCTTATCGAATGTCGTAGAAGAAAATATGATGACTACGTTTACGTTTAAAAGGAAGAAGAACTAATGAAGAGAATTATTCTCTATGATAAAATGAAAAGAGTAATTATCAAGAACATGAATAATATTTTGTGGTCACCTGTTATACAAGGAAGGAAAGTCAAAATGAAGGACCGGCTCATTTAAAGTCCTAATAAAAATAGAGAGGTAGTGATATTTTCAATAAAAAATGTAACCCTAAAGGAAGTGTGAATATATGCCAAGACGATAAGAAGAAACATAAAGAGTTGATGAAATTAATGGAGGAAGAAATTTGGAGTATATAACAACATGGGAAGAGAACAATAGATATTTGCAAGCTCTTCTGAAGTTTGACAAAACTGTGTTAGAATGAAAGTAAATTTTAGTTGATCTTCATTCCATGATAAAGTGGAACACACAATAATTTGAGTCAAATGATCAATTGGAAGGTAATTTCTCATGCATTTTGTTTCATCTCCATGGAAATTATGTTGGAGAAAATAAAATTATTAGTGCCTTCTCCTTTAACAAGTGCATATGAGTTCATATATGATGAGCACGAGAATTTTGAAGTGAAATTCTAGGTTTGTAATATTGATATCAGGTTTCATTTTTCTAAGAGAACAAATAATCTTAAACAAGCCTTAGTTAAGGTGGGAGAAGTGTTTATCCTCCAAAATCTTAGTGAAAAACAAGAAAAGAATAAAAAAGATCAATTTTTTTGTTAGTTGTCTTGACAAAAACATTGAAGAGACTAACATGGTCATAAAGAAATTTTACTTTGACATATGGTATGAAGAAAAATGGAGCAGGTATGGTTAAGTGATGAATAAGGTAACTTTCCTTAGGTACATGGGACAAGAACAATCCAAATGAATACTCAAAAGCTAAGGGAAAGAGTACTGACATAAGGCCAGATTAAGATGTTTGTTTAAAAGGTCAAGAAGAATTTATTTACTCAAGTGCCAATCATGGAAACAAAGAAATGAGTACAAGAAAGTTGATGAAAAAAGGTCATGAGAGGACAATATAGAATAGAGTGGTGTCTTGAATGCAAAAAAGGGTCAAGAGGAAGAAACTATAGTCGACATCAAGCTATTAGAGTCATAGAAGATCATGGATCAGAAGAAAAACCATGGATTCTCTTCCCTTACCTTGAATCAACAATGATAAGTGCAAAAGGATTCCAAATGGGGGTGAATATAGATTCACACCTGAGAAAGGATGGTGGATAATAAGTAAACCAATTAAAAGATAAGAACATATATATAACAATCCATAATGAAAATGAAGCTTATGAAAACACTTGAGAATAAAACTTTCCAAGGACATGGTTCTAAAAGAATATGGAAAAAATATTTCTCTTAACATGTTTATTGAATGTGCTTAGGTACAGCTAGAAGAGGAACAAGAATAAATTTGTCAAGAAAAAGCATTAAATACTAAGATAACATAGAGAGACAACCAACTCTTACCATTCAAGAAGAGATCATGAAGTCCAAAAACAACATTGATATTAGGAATTCTTATGAAAGGAGAAAGAAAGAAATGTGAATACATAAAAAGTGGTGATAAAGAGGGCATGTAGTAAGAAGAAAAGATTAGAACTCATGAGCAGGAGCCCATGAAATGTCCCAATAGAGGTTACCTGATGTAGAAGCATGATCTCAAAACCATTAATATACCTTACGAGGTATCAAGAAGGACATTTACATGATTTCAAGTGGTCTTGTAGACCAAGAGTTCAATCTCAGGTGTCTTGATGAGGGTTTTCCATTTTCCCTCCAAAATGGATTATTTAAAAATTTTAATTTTACAAGGACTATAGAAGGCCTAGATAACTATCAAGGAGAATTCAAGAAGGTGGAGATGACCTTGGAGGTCATAGACAACTTATGTGCATTCTTTTATATTGTAACGACACCTTGACATGTGGTCATAGGTGAATATGTGAATAGTAAAAGTAGTTTTGAGCATAGTAAATAAGAAACATAGGCTAAAATAAGGCCTTCAAATCCATTTCAGAATAAGAGGGAGATTTGGTACAAGTTATTAGGTGTATTAGAGTGATATTTATCATTGTTTCAAGTTTAGGTAGTTGTTGAGTCAATTCAGGGTATAGTTGAGAAAATATAGGGATAGGAGACAAGAGATAAAAGTAGCATTTTGGTCCATAATATTTATCTCCTCATGCAAGAAAGAGTTAATAAGACATGCATGAGCCAAAATGAATGGAAGATGAAGTTTTGAAGTAATTTTATGTGGTAGTTTGTAATTTTAGTGCATTTTTTTTTGCATTTGTTAACAATCCTATAGAGATCGTGAGTATGAGGTATGAAAGTTAGGGAAAATGAACTCAAAGGATGAATTTGATTCTTGGAGGAGTTGAGGACATCAAGACAAGATGAAAAGAATTTATTTGATCTCTTGAAGCTTCTAGAATAATTTTTTGAGCCATTCTCCATGCAAACCCTTCAAACTACGGATTTTTGGACCTCCTAATTAGTATGGTGAAAATATCTAAAATTTTGTAATTTAGAATTTTTTGATGATTTGTTGTACCACCTAAAATTGGAGAGCTAAAATCCATGGGAAAGTGTGTCATTCCCATGACAATTCTCTAGAGGCCTAATTAGGTGTAGATAGGTGCTCGAGACAAAGTGGATAAAAGTGGTCTACCATACAAAACAACCATTTTTGAGTTTTTTACATGTTGTGGAGTTAAATAATTGGTGTCCATATATGTATATTTAGTTTGGTGATAATCCTCTATTAAAATGAACTACCCTAAAGACTCATGATTTGTAGACATAGTTACGTTGTGTAGAACTTAGGAGGGGTTGTATGGATTCTCAAAAAAGGTGAATGAGTTGACGCTAATGTCTTACTAGGAGTATTTTAAGGCACTCGTGATTTAACATTTGAATATAGATCAAGTATAAATCAATGAAGGCCAACTTCTCTTAAGGTGAACTAAGCCCATTCAAGTGTGTAGTTAATTTTTTTTACATTTCAAAGGAATATTATGAAGGAGAACATACATTTAAGATAATTGTTTAAGAATTCAAGGAGTTGGAGGAAAAAAACTTCTTGTGAGATAGTGTAGGTGGTTTAGAGCATACTACAAGAATAGTTCAAGGTGAAGGTGAAGGGAATGACCACAAACAACTCTAGATGGATGAGCTAAAAATAGGAACATCACATTTCCTTGAAATTAATTAATTTCTTCGAATTAGAAGAGGACTTATTAGTCAACCAATTGGTAAAATCCTAACCCATACGTGTTTGAGCTCCAGGATGCGCAACTATTTCTTTACCACCTCCTTCTAGTGAGGATTACACCACAATCTCTAGCTACCTCTCAATTTCATTAGTAGTTGACTCTAGCTATAAAACCCCTCATAATTTGACCATCTTCTTCCTTATAACTTCTTGTTCTATCTCTTCCTCATTTCTAGTATGAATATCCTCAATGTTACTTTGTACTACAACATCTTGAAATAAAGATGTTTCTACCATTTGGTCATGCAAAAATTATATCATAATCTCTCCTTCCTCCATCTTTATATCTTTCATTTACTCCTTCTAACTTCTTGATGTTTGAGCTATGTCTTGTGAAGAAGAAATGTCAAGATTCTCCTTTAGTGACATAGTTGATGATTCTTCAAGAAATGGAAGAGAGGCAGGATGAGAAGTAGTTGGTGGGGAATAGGGAGGTCCTTTAGGAAACAAATTTTTTGAGGTAGATGTAGGAAATACGAAAGAAGTTAGTTTAAATGTTGTTATTACAATTTCTTCTTTAGCGGGGTTATGGGATGGTGGGAATAATAGCTAATGATGCTATCATACCATAAATTATTTTAGAGACAACTTCCAAAATTATAGGATTATTTGTTCTATCTCTCCTCAATGGATTCAAATTTATAGCTAGGTCACTCCTTTCCCTTGGGCCTTCTTTACTTTCTCCACTTTTAATGACATATTCTCCCTTTCCAATTCTAATGTGCATAATTTCCTTCATCACTGAATCATTAAGGAAAAATCCTTGACTATTGAACCATTTAAGAGTGTATAATAATACTTTTGATGTTCTCTCCATGATTGATTTTGAAGTATGAGTAACTGGAAGAAAAGGAGAACTATCACCTCCTTTATCATAATAAGCATTAGCAATTATTCTTCCTCATCATCCAGTCATTCAAGAATTTTATCCAAACCAAGATATGGAATCTATTTTACACTCAATTGACTATAATCCCTTCTTTTGACTTAAAATTCATCTCTGCAATCAGCCAAAAATATTCCAGTGCTAGAAAGTGTGCATAATTCAAATAAACTAACTTTGTGTCTATATTTCTATAGTAAAAATTCCTCTTTTAATGAAAAGAAATATGCTTATAATGAATATACATTTCCTTCTGAACATCTACTCCATTATAAATGTTTTTACTATGATAGTTTCCAATCACAATAGGAAAACACACCACTATCCTATGAAGACCTTATTACAAATCATGTAGTACTGCTAACTGTCTACATAATTCCAGCAAAATTCATCTATCACTTGGGTATCTAGGAAACTTTAATACAAAATTTGAGAAACCACAGACTCTTAAATATGTAAAGTGAGAAAATGAATAAAAATGCACCCATAAGGTTGAACTGCATTCCTTGCATCATTAGTCAATCTTTAGGCTCTTAATTCTGGATCTAGCCTACAAATGACTTCATACAAGAAGAATTTATTAACTAGTTTATATTCATTAAAATACTCAACCAAGGCTAATTGTGGATAATGTTCATAAATGGGTTTATTATCTTTCGTTCCAATAGTTCTCAATATGGGAAATTTCCCATGTGTTGCTATAGCATAGACAAGATAAGAAATCAACTTAAAATCTAGAGTCTCGAATAAGATTTTTCAAATGAAATGAATATTATTGCTGATGATTTCAGACCAATTAATTAGAGTATTACATTTAGCATTCTCTATTACTCTTAGAAAGTAATACATCCATCTATAAAATAATTTTGCATTCTTATCACCATTAATCCTGCAAATAAGTTGAGTAATATCATTCACTTCTTGAATCAAATTAGATCTCAAAACTATTTTGGGGAACCTAGAAGCTTGTTTTGATACCTTTAAGTAATGCAAATTCATGATTTTTATAGAACCCTTTTTAATCCAATAATATTTTGCATTCTCCATACTGATACTCAATGCATTTGGTACAGTTGGGATCTTCAAGAAAGAATTGAAGAAATGAACATCTAATCTTCCCACAAGATCACCGACATCATTCTTGATTGTTCTAGTCTGGGAATCATAATGATTGGCACATTCTATCAAAAATTCTATTAACTGACAAGTACTGAGAAATGAAACTTATTTAATTAATCCACTCCTTGTTAATGCTTCCATTAAAGGTGTCTTCTTTTTAGCTTTTGACCTTTCTACTAACTTAAGCACTAATATATGATCCATATCAGTATCAATTATTCTAACAAGTTTTTAAGTAATGCAAGTCTCCACATGATACCTCTTATAGTCATATTTCATTTTGTCTCTCTTGGCTTTGATTTTTCGTTTTCCTTTTCTAGAACCTGATACTTTTTTAATATCCAAATTTGGATCTTCTCTTATTATATTAGCTTCTTCTTCCCCTATTGGAGTTCCTTCCTCCCCTGATTTATGATATTTGTTTTTTCCTTTTTTTCTTGCACCAATTGTGAATTAAAAAATCCTCTACTCTTTAAATATAAATAATAAACTTAATGCACATGTTCCTTAGTTACATGCATGAATTTAAGACTTAATTTACTCATAAAATCATCTTACAAAAATATTAGAAGTCATGTTTAGAGAAATAGATTGAAATAGTTCGATATGCAGTTCATTACGAGAATCTGGGGTATAACTTCTTAAGACTAGTAGTTAACAAGTATGAGAAACTCGCTTTAGCATAATTCAAGAAAACAACAACAACACAATTCAAAACGGAACTAGGAAATCAATTGATAATCATTTTAACACAAATCATATGTGGAAAGCAATGGTAATGTCTTTTATCATAAGAAGAAGTAATGAGGGGTTGTTTTAAGTAAATGAAAAGAAGAAGTAATAATAATCTAAATAAATGTAAGACCTAGAAGTGGTGAATAAACATTACTTCACTTCTTTTATACACAAAATAAGTGAAGAAACCCAAAATCAACACAATGAATAGAAGGTCTAATTTGTGGATTTTTAATAGTACACTTTACTTAAAACAAAGGTAAGTAGTAAGTCATCAATTTGACGCAGCGAATAAAAGGCATGTAGTTAATTACTATTACTTTACTTTCTTTTAAATTAGTAAAGTAAACCCAAATTGATGCAATGAGTAAAATAAGTAAAGTATGTTTGAATTGATGCAATGAATGGAGGAAGCAAAGCATGTTGGAAATGACGCAATCAATGGAAACATAGAATTTTGTGATTAATTGTTACTTTACTTCATTTAAAATAAAATAAGTAGAGTATGTTTGTAGACACAAAATTATGCACTTTACACATAATTTAGCCTTGGTCTAATACTAATATTTATAAGGTTCTCAAGTGGATAAAGTTATAATTAATCCCACCTTTTGGCCATATTTTTTTTTTATTTTATTTCGTCTTTCTAATAAATTTTCTAGCACCTATCATCCCATTTTACAACTTCCCGACATTAAATCTTGAAATCAAGGCACCCCATCCTATACTGGGTGCCCTAGGGCTCCCTGGTCCCACTCTAGGTGCCTCAATCTATCCAAATCCCCTTTCACTCCTTTTTGGGTCATTTCTAGATGTTGGTCATATTTATATTTTTTTAGTTAGCCTTATTGGGATTTATTATTAAATTAATCTTGAGAGTCCTATAAATATAGAGTTATAAGACCATAATGAGGGTCTTAGGTCAAAGCATTACACACTACTACCACTCCATATAGATTTGCATCCATTTCATTTCTTCCATCCACATAGCGCCATGCATCAAAGGCTATAAGATCTGCATCATACACACATGATAGGGGAAGTATTCTATTCTATTCCATGCACACATACTATTTCCATTTTTATAGTTATTATTTCTCACTACTTCACAATGTGTGCATGGTATGAGAATAGCTAGGGAATGACATCTACACACACACACACCAAAACCACATCCGATTCTGAAATTTAGTGCATCACTCAAAGTGATAAGACCACTAGTTTTTTGGTTAAGGTTAGTTCGACTCATTCATTTGTGTACTTATTTTTCTATGGTTTGATACTTCTTTTGCATTACGGGTAGTTTTCCACTAAGTCGGAAGATCCAGTGCAAAAAAAAGGTAAGGTTCGGAACTAACTTGCGACCATACATATTATAGGTTTTGAACATTTATAGTAATTAGAATGCTCAGATTGTAGACCAGGGGAACCATGGGCACCTTAGTACACTTCGAGGTGCCCTAATCATATCGATCTTCCAAATATTTCCTTCGTAGGGTCCCCGATTTTTCGTCTACACCTCAAGATTTTATTTCAAGATCTATGACACTATATGATAGACTCTTCAAATCATCTAAGCTATTCCTTTTCCTTCTCTTGCATATTTAGGATTTTATTTCATTTAGAATAGTTACTTTCATTTACTCCATATTATTCTAGTTAAATTTCTACAAAGCATTAGTCCTCCTAACTAGATTAATTAGGATTATTATTTCCCCACACAGACATATTTTAGTTAATCATTTTGGTGAACACAACGTCTCGTCATACCACATTTGAGTTATTTTTATTCTACCACCATGAATATATTTGTCACTAATACATTCTTACCCACCCTAATTTACTTCAAGTTGAAAACCTCTTTTCTACTACCAATGTTTCTATCGACATGCATCCATATTCCATCTATGATATGTTTGCAGATGCCTTTTCCCAAAGATATTGCATTCCAAACAAATCCTTCAAATGACATTCACCCTTTGAAAATGACCCACCAATTTACATCATATCTTGCATCTACAATGTTGTTATCAAGTGTACTCTTATTGATAATGGATATGAGATTAATCTATGCCCTATGTCCTTTCTCCAAGCCTTATTTTTTTCTACTCATGACATTATCTCATCTTTCATTTTTATCCATGCCTTATGATGTTTATGTTTTCCCATGTCTAGGCCACCTTACCTTGCCTTTAACTATAGGACCTAAGACTCCCTACTATTTTCTTTGTCATTAATTTTCTTGTCTCGTATAATTTCCTGTTAGGTACACTATGGCTTCACATCATAGAAGTTTTTGCCTCTACCATCGACCATTGTGTCAAATTCATACATGATCGTATTTAGTATACTATATTCCTAGATAATGATCCATTCCAATATTATGTCTATTACCTTTATACCAACATTCCTACTCCTCGCATTGATACTACCATGAACCTAAACCTATGGATGATCCACTTCATTTAGAACACCCGAGGGCACTATTTGTTTACTAGATGTTATCCCTTATACATTAACTCCCACTACCATTATTCTTCCATATCCAATTGTACCATTCATACACAATATCCTTCCCTTTTCATCTTCACCATTAGCTGATCCCCTTTTACATGTACACTTTTTATTCATAACACTTATTGGGAACATGTTTTGTTTGTCCCGTATGCAATGAAACCATTAATTCTTCTATTGGTCTATTTTTCTTGGGTTTACTTTTGAGGAATTTTAGCCTTTTACTCACATCTCTCATCTATATTATGGATTTTTCACTATCATTGCCACATATTTCCTTCATGTCTTTCATCTTTTAGTCTATCTCTTGCATACCTCTTGTGCATCTCTACTCACATTAGGGGAATATTTTCTTACGTTACATCGGAGGTACCTTAGACCATAGTCACATTCATATTTCATTCGATATGCTTTTAGTTGTATTTTCATTTCCAATAGTTCCTTTCTTGGATATTCACCTAACTAAAATTTATGGTATGCGTAGGGTTTCCCACATCCCCCACTCATAGGTGAAGAATATTCTATGGGAATGTATCATCTATGACTTACCACTCATTACACAATCAACCTCGTACTATAACGTACCATGTTGCCAATCCCCATCCATTTAAATTTGACCCAAAGAATGATAATCTCAGATTGTCTATCAAACTTTATGTGTGAAGTGTTTCACAATCAAAGAGTGAAGTGGTTTGACCGATTCACCCACCCAATTCATTGGATGATCCCTCTTGGGATTGATTATCTGATTGACTACGACAACTATGTAAGCTTGTATTAAAAATAATAAGTTGTCTATAAAGACGGGCTGATTAACTAAATGTTTTCAACTATTAAACAACCAAGAGAAAAAATAGACTGCAGATTAAGAAATATCTAAGGAGAGAAGTGGGAGTGCTAGGTAAAATCAGTATTAGATTCTTAATAATAGACAATGCTTTTACACTCGATTTTTTCCTTTAGGTTTCTCAACTTATATTTGTTGTAAGGTGTCACTAGTCTAGTTCTTATTATTTTATTTCAGAACTTCCTCATTATTTTTTCTTTAAGATTTGTTATTCTCTCTCTAATTCAAGTTATAGCCTAGTCTAAATCGATTTTACATCATAATCTATAATCTTCAGCCTTTAATGGAAAATTTGTGATCTATAGATCGCATTTTCCTACTAAATCTAACATGGTATCACATCTAGGTGATTGTGTGTGTGAAGGATCGATGTAGAGGTATTTTGAATTGAAAACTTGAAGAAAATTTAAGTTTAATGATGAATCTATGAGACCCACAAATTCCGCAATGTGTTCAAGCTAACCATGTTTAATATTCCAATTCCCTCTATAATATTAATTGAAATATTGGTGAAATATGGGCTAAATGGCTATTTAGATTGTGTTTGAGATATTTTTGGTTAAATGTTTTCTTTTTATTTCATTTCAGCCATTTACGACATGATTTCGTTATCCTGGAGCTATTTTTCTATTTTTCCCATTGTAAATAGCCATTTGAATCATTTTTTGAAAGTGGATTTTAAATATCTAGTTAGATCAAGTTTTTCTAGGCTTTTAAGTTTGGTTTAGTGGTAAAAATCCTTATGTTTCACTAGTTTTTTCTTTCCAAAGCTTGGACAAATAACTTGGTGCCATCTATCTTCACAGCTTTCTATTTTTATTATCTTTTTGCATGTTTTTCCTTTGAGAAGCCCGGGCCAATTGTTTTGTGCCATCCGAATTCGTATTTCAAGTCTTTTTCAATTTTGCAAAGTTTGGACCAATTAAATTTCTCCAAATAGCTTCATTCTACTTCATTTTATGTTTGAAGAGCTATTTCCAATCTTCTAGTGCCATGTGGCTTCACCCCGAGAGGCTTAATTTAGTTCTTTTGTATGCAAACTTGAGCCAATCATATTTTTCTAGTTAGTTTCACATTTTTAAGTTTTAACGCAGCTTGAGCCAATAAAAAGCTTCATCTTGCCTCATGGTGATAGTAATATTGTTTATTTCATTAATGAATTACAATTTGTGAGCCAATCATAGATTTATGTGTGTCTCCTTCTTATCAAACTTGACTAAGCTATTCTCTCATCATTTGTGAAATATGGTCCTATAAAATTTATCCTAATATATTTTTCTTGTCACATTTTTCATATTTGTGAATACAAGCCAATACAATTTCCCAGATTTCACATTTGTCAATATTTTATTTGTGGCAATAGTTATACAATTAAAATTGTTTACCTTATCGCATTTTTCATATTTGTTAAATGTGAACAATTTAAAAAGGCTCCACATGTCTTTAGTCTTCTTTATTCATTTTGGTTTCACTGTGAAGTACGATCTAATAGCTTTTGGAAACACATATATCTATCTATTTTTTGGAAGACTTGCAAAGTGTCAAATGAGTAAAAATGTGGCACATATATTTTTTTTTTTGGTTTCATACTTTAGTTCTTTATTTTGCGGGCTTACTAACTTTTCTTTATACCGCAGGATCTCTAATTTTACTCATTCCACTGGTTTTTTAAGTTTGTGATTTGTGAAGTCTAAGATAATTAAAAAAATGACACATATTCTTATTTTTAACACATGTCAGACTTTGTTAGACTTACGAAACGTGAACCAATTACTTTTTGACACGTATTCTCATTGTATTTTTCTTTGCAAGTGTCAAGGTTTTAGTATTTTCTTTGACTTTCCAAATTAAATCATGACACTTGTCTTAAACCTTTTATGGACCCAAACTTTATTTAAAGTTTGGTTTATAATTGTTTAAGCCATTAATTTTTTGACAAGTAGCTTTATTGAATTTGTCTTTTCTTTTACATTATGTCATAGTGTGAAATGCAATCCAATTTATTAAAGATGTGTCTATACAATTCTATCTTTTAATCGCTTGTTAATTTGTTTGTTAGCTACAATACGAAAAATGAGATAATTAAAAGGTGATACATATATTTTCTTTATCTTTTCGTATTGATACATGTTTGTTTATCTTTTGTTGTAATTTTTTAATCGGTTTCATACTTCAAGAGGCTTAAACTTTAATTTTTTACAACGTCACATCCACCCAAGGATCATTTTTAAAGTGGACACATGAATTTCTTGGTATTTTTCATCTATGCCATATGTAGTCCCCAACCTTGACTATTTTTTAAGTTATTTTTAAATAAATATCTTTGTAGCTCATTTTTTAGCTCACCTAGTCGAGTTGCTAAATAACTCGCCGAGCTACTCTATTGTTTCTCACTATGAGATCATATAGCTCGTCCTTTAGCTTGTTGAGCTTAGTTATGAATGAACTTGCCTAGATTCTCCGTAACTTGACCCCAAATCTGCTTTTGTCAATTTGATCTTAAATCAACCAATTTAATCTTTTTTTTACCAAATTTAGATATTTTTTAAAATCTTAGAAACTTTGTTATGATATTAAGATCATAATTAATTGATTAGTTAGATGATTTTCCTATTAAAATATTATTTAGCTTAAATATGACCTAGCCCTGTTAAATTGATCCAAAACTTGACCAATTCAAGCTATTTTTTAATCAAATTTGGGTTGTTTGTTGTCATATAACAATTTAAAAGATATGTAGCTTGTTTTTTTTTCTCTATTTAGCTTTTGTGAGTCTTTTTATTGCTATATCTATCTCCATTTGATGTCTAAGAATAAAAAATGGCTAGTTCTACTTATTTTTCAATGGATAATTCTCTTCTCTTGAATTTAACTAATTATAGCATCTCAAAATTCCATTTGAAAGCCTATTTTATGGCTAGAAATCTTTGGGATCTTGTAACTAGTGTTGAAAAATATCTCGAGAGGAAGATAACCCCCTGTGAAAATATTATGTCCTTTTCTCAAAGATCTCAAGAATCTCTACCTATCTTGTTGGAAAGCATCAATGATGAGTTCTTGATGCATGTAGGCCATTTAGACTCACCTTCAGCTATATTGAAGCAATTAGAGACTATACATGAGGTAAGTAGGTTGTCTAAGATCATTAATCTTGTTATAGAGTTGTTTACAACACCCATGAAAGGGGATGAGAAAATTGTAAAGTATCTAGCTAAAATTAAGAACACTAAAGCTCAACTAGATGGTCAGAATCGTGAGCTGTTTCAATACAATATACTGTAGTTCATAATTCAAATCAACATTCATGAAAAATATAGACATTACATCTTAATTATTAATTCCAAATAGAAAATTGAGAATTATTTGTTTGATCTAAAAACATATTCGCTTCTTTGTTTCTTCAAGAAGAGAGATTCATGAAGAACTTTGATTCAAAAGCGACCGATTCTCAAGCATAGTTATCTCAAAATCATAAGCCTTCTAATACTAGAAATTTTAATCCAAATCAAAATTCTAGTATTAATATGTGTAGATACCTACCTTTTTCCACAACTGATGGAGATCAAATATTCATCTCACACTCCTTCACCCAAAGCATAGGTGACAAATCTTCACAAAAAAGCTCCACAATCATTCAAAAATTCATTAAACCCTTTCTCTCATGTTATCTACTTTTTCTCAACCTGCAACACATTAATTTCAGATTCAAATCATCCTCAACATCCTTAAATGACTCATCAACTATGTCTCTCAACCTATCACACACTCAACTAGTTCATAAAAGCACTCAAAACATACTTTTTATATGCAATTCATATTTCAAACTTAGGCTCAAAATTTTCCCTAAAATTGGTTCGACCAATACATTAAGGAAAAATAAAAAATTCAAAATACAACAGCTACATATGAACCATATAGGTAGGCCTAGGAAAAAACATCATTTCATGTTCCAAAATGGCTTAAAACCCCACGGGCACAATCTTATAAATTCCCTAACATGATTCCCACACTTTTTCATGACCCATGAACCTTTAAATATTAATAAAAAATAATTAAACATTCATATATGGTCTCACATTTAATCATCCGATCAAAATATTTAGTTTACTAGGACCATTAATCTTTGTAATTCTCAAAACAGTTGTTTCTTACACCCTTGAACAACATGAAAACTTCATACTACTAGAAAATCATTCATACTAAATGAAAACATGCCATGATACCACTCAAAATAAATTTCATAACATGTATAAAACTTATAAGCATGTTAGAATTCATGAAACAAACTCTAGTTCAAACCACAACAAGATTTTCCTTCACCAAATCAACCTGCCAAAAAATATGTCTCCAAAGGTTAGTTCACAAAAAAATATACATGAATTAAATACTTCAAAATAGATTCATTGTATTCCAAATTTATATTCACATTATAGGTGATATGAAGCATCACCCAATCCATCTCATGCTTTAACACATGTCAAACTTGCACAAAAATAGATTGTGTCCTTAACTACAAAAACATTCCTACTCAAAAATGCCATAAAAATCCTATAATTTGACATCATCATGAGAGAAAAAATACACCATTTTAACTCCCTATTAATCCTCTTTCCAACACAACCTTAATCATATATGGAATTAACCTAAAACTCTAGATATGGCCAAAATACTTAAGATTGTTTTTGAGATCCCAAAACTACCCTTTGACCACCAACCCGTTTGGACCTCAAAACCTCATGAACCTGAAAAAATGAATCTTAATCCTCCATTTTCATTAAAAAAACTCAAATTCATCACACAAAATTAATTTTTCATATCACTCCTTTGGACCAACTTATCCAAAACTAAAATTCTTCAAAACTATTGTTTTTACGTGGGGCACACATATGGTCAAGATTTCAAACACACCATTATAGAAATCCTAAGGATTATAATAAAACATAAAATATTTAAATTTTCACTATTAATAAAAATTGGGTCATAATTCACCTTCTTCTCTCAATTGCTCCTAGCTAGGGTTCAACTAGGCGTTTCTACCATCTTACCTTCCTAACATTTGTTCATAAAAATCTGATGATAAAATGAACACATTCTTCTTCTCAAACCTTATTAAATAACCTTATAAAAATCCTAGAAATTTACAAGGTCCCATGAAAATCACATGAGTCCAAACATGCATCTAAAGTTGCATTTCAAGATGGAAATGCATTAGATTTGTACCCTACTTCACCAAAACAATCATACCTTGCAAAATTTACATCACGGAAAATTAAATTTTATAGAGAGCATAATAACTTATCACTCTAACATATCTAATCATAAGAACATCAGTGACATGTCCCAATCTCTCTATTTATTGAGACTTACATAAGAAAACATGTTTGATCCTCACTGTAACAAATAGGAGCAATTGAAAGACAATAATAAATGAACAGCATTGAATCTTTGAAACTTTCCCCAAAAACTTCATTTTACATAATATGGATTATTATATACTTTCATGAGCTCATCTAGCCCCAATGGACTCTATCATACCTCCAAACAAGCATACATGTCGCCAATAAGCACTGTAACATGGGGAATCACCTATATTTGTACCACATAACTGTTGTGAGTGCTCAATTACCCTCGTAACCTTCTATGGATAATTTCAACATGCTTCCCAATCATTTAGGAAGCTTACACTGTCAAGCTACACCTCCTAGGCACATGTATGGGCTTGTTAAAGAAATCTTGCATCACTAAATTTCACTGTAACAACTGAACCACATCTAAATCGATAGGTTAGCACCTCATAAATCATCATGGAATCATCCTACAACATCTAATTTTTCATTAATGTTGGTTTGAATCAATGAAAAATCCTATTAGGATTGTATGCCAACAATCTCCCCTTTTTTCATTAATGGAAAACACCTTAAACTTATCCCCCTTTTTACATTAAAGACAAAGGCTACTATAAGTTACCTATTTCACCATTATCAACTTCAAACCTCCATGATTTGGTTAGAAACATCAATCAAAGGTCTAAAAAAATCCCAATTTCTTCATTTTCTCAAAAAATATGATTCTAGGCATCATTTCAAGCATGTGAATGCCAATCTCCCCCTAGCAAAGGAATCTAAAACATCTTTAAATCATTAGTAATCATGTAAATAACATCTTCATACCTTTCCTATATCCAAGAGTTCATACTTCAACCTCTTAGGCATGCAAGAACATCAAAATTAATCATATACCCTGTTTTAGCCTCCATGAATAAACTTTAGCAGTCTTGAAACTAAATTTACATCACCTTATCATGCCAACAATGTTAGAATTCACACATATCCAATAATTACTTACCTTTCTTGGCCAAAGATAAATCATTTATAGGTCTTATTTGAACATTTAAATATAACTCTTAGGTTTTCATACCAAGCATGCTATAACAGTCCCAAAATAGTCATTTTAATACAAATTTGACTAATTTCAACATTCTCCTATAGGAAATCAAAGCATTCAATCATCTAAAAACCACTCCCATGGGCTAAATGCCTCTTGCACTAATAGTAGGAACAATATTGAGTTGTTATACTTTCTCTCATACTTTAATATTTACTTTGCAACTTTGACCATGTTCAAAAGCAACTTTCCAATCTACAACAGTCTTATTTGAATGAGATAAACCATCACATACATTCTCCATATTGATCAAGTATAAAATACCACCATTTATCTGAAAGGTCCTATCGAATACCATAACCTTTAAGAGGATCACAAAAAGTTACCCCCTAGATCTTGAAGGCCTGCACACACCTTTGAACAATTATTCTTGTCATGGTGACACTCGACCACCACAATCGAGGACAATCAATCACTTGTCTTTATCAATATTTCCAGCTGGAGTGAAAAACAAGGTCATAAAATTACTAAGAATACATTCATCATTTAGTACATTGAGCAAAACTCACTTCCCCTATCATTTTGAACCATGACTTGCCTTTACAAGTCAATCACTGTCATAGTCCAATGTTCTACTAACACACTCACCTCAAAAGAGAGGTAAGAACCATCAATTAGCCCTAGGACTTTTCATTTCACATCATATATAGTCTCCACTATACCTATACATCATGTAGAACAAATAAAAAATATTGAGGAAGATCCATTTCACTCCATTCCCTCGTACGTCATGTAGTACTTAAGCAGTAGAGTGAAATTTTGGGGAACTAAACTATATTCATCCTTCTAGACCTCAAAACACCAACTTCATGTATCCTTTCAATACTAATTATGAGAATGTAACTAAAATATATCTTTCAACCAATAATTAGGCATGTCATAGCTTATTCACTGTGTAATTTTTCTTACCATACTTGTAGGTATCAACTTTATCTATTTGAGCAAATTGACTTCTTCAATAATGTTTATCAGCTAAGATGAATAGAAATTTCATTCCTAAGCATGTTGAGTTCCTTAAAATTCCTCTTGGAATACTATCAAGATGGAAATTTTCTTGATCGAAAACACTCATACCTCTGCAACTATTCAATACTACCCTTTAGGCTTGTAGGTGTCAATTTGTGAAATAAAAAACATTTTTTTAAGCCTCGACAAACATAAGGACCTTCATCATACACAATTTGTGATTAAAACTTTGGAAGACATAAGAATATGAACAATGCATACCTTTCTTCATGAGAATATGTTTTGGATCACTATTCATACCTTTGTAACTGGGAATGCTACCTTTCTAACTTGTAGAGACTTCATCTCACTTACTTGAGCTATAAGAGGATTTATTAAAGACAAGTTATTTTTATTGACAACATTAGATGAATTTATCAAGACCTTTGAAATACTTATAAGTTTCAATAAATATTTTGACATGTAAGGACATGATAAGAAAAATGTTTTCAATACATGGAATGTAATACTCTATCTCTACCTATATATACATTTATTGATACCAATTATTATTGATACTAATTATGATGAAATACCAAATAATCCTCTTTGATAAAAAGATCATAGAGAGACAAAAATTATATCATTTTTTATACTTCTTACTCCATCTAAACATATTTCATGTCATTGTTATCTCCAAATCACAACACCCATCGGTTTTCACAAGTGTCTCAAAGTACATGCAGCTGATAACATTTCTTGGCAGTGTGACTAGATAACATGGGTACTATCTCCAAGTTGTGGGAATTTCTACTAGAGATAGACCTCTAGAGAAATTTGGTTCTTGCTCCTAAAGTACCTGCCATAATCTAGTCTAATGCATGATAAACTATCTTTTACTAGTCTAAGTTTCCAAGGGACTAGTCTAAATTTCCTTCTTGTCCTTGTGTGTCTTGGGCTGATTTTCTCCATGTTGCTTGAATCCGGCTTTCATTTAATGTCCCCATGCATCCACACTTTCTAGATTGGGCCATGAGGGCCATTAACTTTACCAACTTCTCCGCATTCAAATTTCCTATTGGTGTTTTGGGTTTTTCAGATCAATGGGGATTTCCCCAACCATCCAATAAAATCACTATTCTAGACTTGGCCACATTTTGTAGAAAAATCACAATTCATCAAGGAGTCATGTGTCTAGGACATACTTTTCCACCTTTTCCACACCGAACGTGCTTGTAGTCATTTCATCTTTTCAGTCCCACGTATTCCTCTTCCCCAACTATCGTACAAACCGCATGGGACAAAGTATTTCTCCTTTTCCACAATGAATTGACTTGTGGCCATTTATGCTTTTTACGGCTTGACTATCCCTGACACTTATTTCCACTCTTTTCACATTTCACTACCTCCTTAGAATTTTGGCCGCAAAATTGGTACGAAAAAACCTTGATAACCCGCATTGGTTCTAACCGAACCCACCATACCCGCAATTCACTAAAATAGGCCCTTAACTTCATTTTTTCAGATTCTTTGCAAATTTTACTAACTCCTGAGATTTTTCCTAGATAGGGAACTTAGAGTAAGGAAAAAGGGAACCCAAAAATCCAAATTTTTGCCTTTAACCATTTATACCCCTCGAATTCTAAAAAATTGTGCAAGTTATCAAAATTACCTTGAGGGGTGAATTTTGGATAATAGTCATATCACAACTTGGTAAGATCGAGAAGCAGGGTTTTGATAGCTTAAACCCTCATCATTATATAAAATAAGAATAATCCTCTTATATTATCAATCATATCTTATAAAATGAACATACCCAAGAATTCAAATCACCTTCATCCTTTATCCACATAAGTATTCATGAAGGGTACACAATTTTACTTCAATATATCATTATTTAAGAACTCACTCATGAGTTTCCTTACATACTACTTGATGTACTGAGAAGTACATAGTTAGGGATAGTGAGGTGGAATTTTCGATGCATTTCACCCATATCAAATTCACACTAAAAAAAATCCTTTTAATTTTTCCTTCAAGCATAAGGAATACCTTCATTAACATGCATAAACAAAGAATCACCATGAATCATACATGCAACCTTCATCTTTGCTTATAGAAACCCTGTTTTTTGCAATTTTTACTATAACAGTGTCTTAGTCACATTTTCTAAGGTTTCATTGATCAAGTAGGACTTGATCATTCTTAATATTCCTTTAAGATAACTTAAAGAACTGATACATAAAAATTTTAACCCTTGAAGTAGTCCAAGACATCCAAAGACTATCATACAAACTAAAATCAAGAAGATAGGACTCGAGACCATTCATGATATATGGCTGCTTAGGCACATAATTTCAATGGTATAACAAGTCCTGTTCTTTTACACACATTATGGAAACTCACATACATCTACTTGGACCACTTGTAGGCAACAGTGTGTACTATCACAAACCAAGTGTTGCTCTACTGACCATATTTGGACATTAAAATAATGATCATGATGTTCAAGATTGTCACACCATTTAGAGTCATGAAGAAGCAATGTCAAGATGAAACCTAACCACTTTACATTCATTACTCGAATATTTTCATACCTTGATAAGTAATGTACATACCCCATTGACTACTTATAGGCATAACATAGAGATGCAAGATAATTTTATAAGACTATTACCCTAGAACATATCACATGACTCAAAACAAGACTAAGAGGTACAAGTTCACTCATACCTCAACTCTATAGAGATGATCCATATGAAAAAATATCTCCAACTTACATTCGTGCTTCATTTTCAATGGTACACCTTCAAGAATCATAGTAGAGGTATACATGATCAATGAAGACATAAAATAAGGTCTTAAATATGTTCCAAGCCTTCTTGGTCACCCTAAAAATAATTCCATCTTCCTTCTCATGCTCTAAATTCTGAACTACAACTCTCTTCTCATTTTCAATTGTCTTTGTTGAGACAACATTGTCCTTTCTACGGCTCCCATGTTATTCTATAAGTTTTACCTTGTATTCTAGCATACTATGAAAGTTTTTCTCATAGGCTCTAGCTCTTTCATTCATCTTGTCTTGTTTTAAATTAAAACATACTCTTGCCACATGACCAATTTCATTATAATAGTGGAAAAAAATTAGTTCTTCCTTTTAAAACCTTCACTTTGACTAGGTATATTATGCAAACAATGCCTATTTTTGTTCCCTTTCTCATTTCAATCAAGTATACAATCCATTTAGAAAATTCACTTGTAATGTCTCTCTAAGGATGATAATCCCGAGGATATCTTCTACATTCTTTAGATCTATGACCAAAATTTTTACACGTAAAATAGTAACCATTATCCAAAATTCACCCTCAAGGTAATTTTGATAACATGCATCAAATTCTTTAGTCCCAAGCAATTATATTTATTCAAGGCAAAAATCATGTTTATGGGGTCCCCTCGGCTTTTTTGTATAACTCTCCACCCAGAATCAAAGCCCCTATGATTATAGTTTTAAAAATGTGAAAAAGTTAATTTCAAATTTTTGCAAAATGTATTCTTTTACTGAGCTTGGGCTCAGAAAATCATGAAAAATGGCTAAGTCTTAGTCCTCTCATTCAAGACAAGAAAATGTACGGGACATGAGGAACATAGGGCGTGAATCATATTACACATCCATCTTAAGAAAGGCCCCTTAATCTACAAGGGTAGTTTGTAGAGCAAAGGGGCATTTATATGTCGGGACGCCGCAGACGCCTTAAAAGGTGAACCGGCTGAAAAGTGGAAAAAATCAACTAAGTGTTGTTTTCATTTTAGTTAATCAGGGACACCACTTCTTCTAACAAAGGTCACGCTTGAAATACGCGTTATTTTCTCTTTTGTATTTAGGCCGGTTTTCGCAAGTCAATCCATTTTCGGGCGGTTTGGAGAAATTTGTCTCATCATCATCATATTATTTCTAGTTTAGGGACAAAAGTACACAGAGGACGTGAACCAACCTGGTTCAGCTTAAATCAGAGGGAATTTCAATTTATGGGACATCCGGGCCAAAAGTACGCTAGGACGCGAAAAGCCGAAAGAGCTTCGAGAGCGAATGGAATCTCGCCACGTGTCTTCACCGCAAACAGAACAAGGGAGCCCAAATCAGTTAAGCAAGAGATTTTCATCTCATACAACCAGGACAAAGGTATCGTGGGACGAGAGGGACGCTATAAAGCCGAAGAGGCCGATAAAAGAAGAAGAAAAGTCAACGCTTGACCCGTGAAACTTCAAATGGCCATAACTTTTGACTCCGAGTTCCGATTTTCACAAAATTCAACTTTTCTAAAATTTTTGAATGAGCACGATGTCCTCTACGCCACAAAAACTGTATTTCTTATTTCTAATGAGGGTAGATATATTTAATTAAGAAAATTATATTCGGCACTAGTCGGGTTAATGCTCATTCCTCATTAGTAATGACAAGTAAAACGCCCTCTAGACCCAAAATAGATGCCCACACTGAAGGCAATAACTTTTGCATTTCTCAATGAAATCACACAAAATTAGTACCGTTGGAATCGTTTTGGCTTTTCTCCTGAAAAACTATCAAGAAATTCCAAATTTGATGAGATATTGATGTAGTTTTTAAGAAAACGTGGCCGGGTTCATAATTAGTTTTATTTGGTAGTTGGGAGTGCAATTAAGAGGCACGGTCATCATTCTTTCTCTGTGTGCAAACTGCACAATAACACATGGGGCAGTATGAGGAGCCTTTTCAAGTAATATATAATCATTTTACTCCTTTTAATGCCTCTTACAGGTGGTCACCAACCCTACAAGGACAAATTTTGGGATTTCCATTTTCCCTTCTCTTTCCCTTCTCATTTTTTTCTATAAATTGGAGTGTTGGGCTCATTATATAGGGGTAGTTTTTTTAGATAGAAAATCTCTGTCAAAATTTCTTTGTGAAGATTCCTTCAATGTACCTTCCCCTTTCACAGTGGACTCCTAAATGGTGATCATCAAACCCTTATCTCTAATAGATTGAACCTTGTGCATATCATTTTTAAGCAATAAAATATCCTCATCAACCTGATATATCTTCCTCACCTAGTGTTTTCTTGCATTCTTCTTGCCCCTTTAATATTTCTACAAGAATATTGCATGTCTATTATTGTGTTCTTTTCAGGGATCCATTATCATCCAATGTGTGTGCTTGGAATATCATTGTGAATGCATTTTGCTAGATTATGGAGAACCTGTCCCATCACCTCTTCTAGTGTGCACTTTGCCTCAAATTTAATCAACCAATCATAATATATCTTTTATCGGACCCATTAATCTTTATATTTCACGCATTTGGAGACTACTCTCACACCCTCCTTTTCTGGTGTATCACCACTAAAAATAGTGTAGGATTTCATTTTATGCATTCTCTCTCTCATGGTCCTTGGAAATTTAGATTAGGATAGTTAGTTTCCCCAAAATCATTAGAGTAGATTGTGCCAGGTATTTTAGGAGCAAGAATACATTTCTCTGGAGGTCTATCTCAAGTAGAAAGTCCCACAAATTAGAGATAGTACCCATGTTATCAAATCACACCATGAGTTCATGTATATGCACTTGTATAAACATAGGGGTGTTGTGATTTTGTGATAATAGTAACCATTGAAAGTAATTTCATACCTTGAATCTTAGGTCCTGTCTAATGATCCTTGTTCTTTCATTATTCTTGATAGGATTCACCTTGTTTTCATCTTCCACAGTGAGTTTATTTGATTCCTTGATCATCACACAAGCTTCTAGTTAACCTTATTTGTATTTAGACTCTTGTTTGAGGCTCAAACAAATCCTATGATTTATAGCCCTTTGTTTACTAAGTAGGCCATTGAGATATTTAGTACTATTTTCAAACTTTTGCAAGGATGTATTCGTTTTACTGATTTCTAGTAGCTCATCCCTAAAAATTCTATGTTTTGTTCATACTTGGTGAATATATTCTCCTTATCCTCTAGATTCAAGACAAGAAAATACTTACCTTGTCTTCCAAGACTATGTTTGCTTCAATCAACTTAGTGGAGTCAATCTCATATTACACATCCATCTTAAGAAACTTATGCTCATATTCCTTAATCTACATGGGTAGATTTTGATTTCAGATTTCTCAAGTTCCCCTTTTATATTTTCTTGACTTCCTATGTTTTCTTCACAATATTTATCAAAAATGTTTCCATAACAAGAAATGAAATCAGCTAAAAGAGAGGAACCATCACCTAAAGATCTCATAGACTTCTTTAGTCATGAATAGATCTTCATTACCTAAGATTTCATACTCATTTTCAGATTCATAATCGGATACACCACTTCTAACATCTAAAACATCATCATCTTGATTTGAATAAAATGTTATTTTCTCTCTTTTGTATTTAGGCTTATTAAAACTTTTCTTAACTGTTCCAATCTTTTAATTCTTCTTCTTGGATTTTTCTTTTTTTCCTTCATCATCATCATTTTATTTCTCATGCCTAGAGGACACTTAGTAGTAAAAAAAAAAACCTACTCCTCCACAATGAAATCATTTGAATGGAATTTTATCTATATATTACTTGTTTTCTAAAAACATAGCTTCATTCTTCTAGTAAAAAAAAATATGATCTTCATCTTCAATTTTTAGAGTGGTTTCAACCTCCTTTTATTTTGACTTCATTTCATATTTGAAAGTAATCTCATTATTGGGTTATTTTTAATCACCTATTCTCATCTCATAAGCAATCAAAGTACCATGTAACTCATCTATGTTAAGCTTAGTAGCTTCTTCTATAGCTGAAACTTTAGATTCAAACTTGGGAGTCAAATATCTTAGCACCTTTTCAATAATAACTTCCTATTTTAGATATTATCATAACCTTTTCATATTGTTGATTATCTTATTAACTATAATGAAACAAGATAAAATGTTCTCATCATCATTCATCTTAAGATATTCAAACTCATTTCTAAATTTTTTCTTCTTATATTAGAAAATTTTACCTTTGAGTCTCCTTCATAGAGTACTTGAATTTTGTCCCATTCCTCCTTTGCATTATTGAAATGTATCACCTTTCCCATTTTATATTTCCCAACTCCACCTAAGATAGCATAGAAGGCCTTTGATTTGTTGGTTTAGTCCTCTTGTCCTCATTAGTAAGTGTAGAGCAAGTAGAACCATTATAACCTCCTTCAATTTGGTTCCAAATATCATACCCTAGAGCCATGATATATGCCTTCATTATCAATATCCAAAAGGTATAATTCACACCATAAATATTGGTATCTTTCCAACCACATTGTTGCCTACCATTTTGTGCTTTAAGGATCTCCTTTCAAGTTGAAAAACTTCTATAGAAGGACCGACTCTTAAGACGATACGATTTGTCGAAGCACAAACTTGAATGAGAGGGGAGTTAAATTAGTCCTTATAAAAAATTTCAAATGAAACTTCAGATCTTAAACTCGAATTATAATATTCAAATAACCACAATAACAACTTATTCAACTTTTAATGTGTGCAAACCATAAACCATCAAAATGCATGAAACCATGAAGACACAATAACACTATAAGACCACAAGTTTCGAGTTAGAAATTCTCAAGGTGAATAAAACCCACTGAAAAAATATACTATATTTATATGTTTCACATTTAGTGAGTCACCAACCCTATAAGGAGAAGCAACCGCTAGTTTAGTAGAGCACCAACTGTACAAGGAGCACTAACCCCTATTTTAGTTATGCACAAACTCCACAAGGAGGCTAAAACCCCTCAAGATGATTAATAAGCCACTAAATCACCCTATGACTATATAAAAATTATGGAGGTAATATTCAGCTCCGACTCCTTCACTCAAACCTTAGGTGACAAATATTCACAAAACAAGCTCCAAAATCACTAAAAAAATCATCAAACCCATTCTCTCATGTTCTCTATTTTTTCTCAACCTTCAACACACATTCTTAAGATTCAAATAATCCTCATCAACCTGCAATTACTACTCACCTAGGTCACTCCACCTTGCACAAAGTCAACTAGTTTATAAATGCACTAAAAGCATGATTTTTATATGTAATTCATATTTCAAACTTATGCCCAAATTTTTCCATCCAATTGGTTCCACCAATACATAAAGGAAACATTAAAAATACAAAAA
The DNA here is from genome assembly GCA_018340775.1 of Taxus wallichiana var. yunnanensis. Taxonomy (NCBI): domain Eukaryota; kingdom Viridiplantae; phylum Streptophyta; class Pinopsida; order Cupressales; family Taxaceae; genus Taxus; species Taxus wallichiana. Next base: position 382,448,591 of record CM031241.1, read on the forward strand.
AAGCTATCATATTCATATGACCCATATAGGTCGTCCTATCCAAAAACATAATTTCATGTGCCAAAAATGGCTCAAAACCCCATGGGCACAATCATAAAGATGCCCTTATGTGAGTCCCATAATTTTTAATGGAAAATTAACCTTTAAATATGAGTAATAAATCATTAAAAATTAATAAATAGTCACAAATTTAATCAACCAATCATAATATATCTTTTCCACTCGACCCATTAATCTTTATAATTCTCAAAACAATTGTTTATCTTTCCCTTGAACACCCCGAAACATAATATTACCACCAAATAATTCATAATGAATTAAAACATGACATGCGACCACTAAAAATAAATTTAATAACCTTTATAACACTTCTAAGAATGTTATAAGACATTAAACAACATCTACTTCAAACCAAAACAAGATTTGCCTTCACAAAATCAACTTGCCAAAAACTTTGTCTCCAAAGGTTAGCTCATAAAAATAAATATACATGCGTTAAATAATTTACAATATATTAATTTGATGTAAATTGTATCCCTTTTCATATTACAGGTTATAGTAAGCATCACAAAATCCATCTCATGCTTGAACAACTATCAAACTTGTACAAAAATATATGATGTCTCTGAACTGAAAAAAATATTCATGCTCAAACAATGCCCTAGAAACCTTGTCATTTGATCTCATCATGAGAAAATAAATATACCAATGGAAATCCCTATTAATCCTCTTTTCAACTCAAATTTAATCATCCAAGGAATCATCTAGTAACACAAGATATGGCAAAATGCTGAAAACTACGTTTTGATGATCCCAAAGTGCCCTTTGACTAGGCAACCTGTTTGGACCTCAAAACCTAATAAACATGCATAAAATTGATATGAAACGTCCATGATCATAAATAAAAACTCATATTAATCAGACAACATCAATTTTTCACATCACTCCTTTGGACCAACTTATCCCAAACTGAAATTCTTCACAAATTTTATTGTCTAAACATGGATGTTTGGCATTTTACCTTTTAACACATATGGTCAAGATCTAAAACATAACTTTTTGGAAATTGTGAGGATTTTATTGAAACATACAATCATAAATATTTCACTATCAATCAAAACTAGATCATAATTCACCTTCTTCTGACAACTTCTCCTAGCTAGGGTTCAACCAGGGTTTTTGACCTTCTTACTTTCTTAACATTCGCTCATAAAAATGTGACAATCAAATGACCTCATTATTATTATAAAACAATCTTAACTCATTTCCCATGTTTGCAACCCATTTTTCATTGTCTACATTGTCTTCTTGTTTGTTTTCTTAAATTGTTTTCTATATGCATGTTTAATTTTTTTGCACTAACACTTATTTCCAAGCCATTATTTTCATGTTCCTTAGCTTTTACCAAGAACATTCCCTCCTACATACTAGTATCGTTTCAAAATGGGTTCCTCATGCTGGATGCATCCTCCTAGAAACGTTGCATGCACCCCAAATGAGGGGGTATCTATTGGGTGAATCAATCACCTAATTCAAAAGTCTCCAAATACCGCTCAACATAGTTTAGAACAAAGTCAATAAATTTTGTAGTCTTATTCAAGGCTCATAATTAGACTTTGGTCCTTATTCCATCACAAACACTACCTCCCATATTCAAAAATTGGGTGCCTAGGCACTTCTATACCTTCTTGGGTTCATAAGGGGGGGAAGATAATTTTTTTTATCAAATGAGCACGATTGTGAAAAATTAACATAATAGTTAGGACAATACATGATAAGTACTCCAAGAATCAATATAAAGTTTATCTTCCTTTTAGTTTAGACCTAATTTGATGGAAATGGATAGAACTTGAGTAAGATAGGATCACACCATTTGCAGTGGTGTATAGATTTATGGAAGCCTTAAAAGGATGGACAATAAAACTAGACCTATCTCAATACAGTTTTTCTATCGTGGTGTGAGATCACCCAAAAAAACTCACAATTGGTGTTAGATCGCCCAAAAAATGCATTCTTCTACAACATTTTAAGGATCCTTTCTATCTCTTTCACTCATCATGAATCAGGTGCGCATGTTCCTTTTTCTATTGTTTAGAATTTTTCACACTTTTTAAATGAATTTCATACATTTGTTTCGAAACTTTTTGATATAAAATTATTTGAATACTTTTCGATTCTTCTCTTTTGTAAGTCTATCCTTAAATGAGAATTTTATTCATATCAATCACACTTCAAAAAGACAATAAAAAAGGTACAATGTGACATCTACACATATGATTTCACACCTAGGGTAATCATCACTTATTAATTCCTCTTCTCTATCTTCCATGCTTTTCTTGTCTCTCACCATGCTCTTCATCATCGATCGACATGGTTATCAAGTATACATCTCTATCTACTTTATGTTACCAAGTTTTCACACAACAACATAAAGTGGGGGAAAATGTAGACACTAAATCACACAATTTGTTACATTTCTAGGTCTTAATCACATGCATTACATTCATATGTTTCCTTAAGGACAAAAGTACTAATTTATCACTATATTTGGCCACTTATCTTCCATTTTAGTCTCCTTCTTGGCCTTCCACATGTTATTGCCTAGTTTGATGTTTGATACTTCACCTTTTATTGCTTTTGAAACTAGGGCCCAGTAAGGACGCCATTCCCAAGACACTTTTGTCCCCTCTCGGCACTGTATACCTCTTTATATCTCTCTTTCTTATTTTGGATCTTTTCTAGATTTTGGGCTTCCTTATCTCTTAATGGTTGAAATTTTAGTGATCAATTAAGAGAATCATACAAATACAATTTTATTAGATTAAATTAAATGACCAAGCTCTAAGAATCTACTATTAAACCACGTAAGGTTGCATGCACAAGCATCTAAATAACATCATTGCATTCATCTAGTACCATCCAAGGGAAAAGTGATGCTTAATTTACATACACAAATCGGAGGGGAAGGTAATTTTTCCATGCACACATCTATTTACATATTTAACATGCGCTTATTGCTCCCAACAATGTGTGTCACACAAAAGAGCCACCTAGGTTTAGGATTTTGCACAAACACACAAACAAATTACATGGAGTCTTAAATGTAGTTTAGTTCCTAGATTGTAAGTTCACTCGCTTAGGTGACCATTGGGGTTATTCTTACTCTCCATTTACATATTTTTCTTTTTAGGATTTAATGTGTTTTGGGGATTTGTATCTTAATTACAAGTTATCATCAACATTTTTGCACTTGGTGTGATATACTAGTGAGTTCAATGAAGCATTACAAAAATTCAATAACCCTACAAAAAGAATTTTAGTATCTCCTCTACTGGCCCCAGTGCCCAGAGAGGGATTTTAGCACCCAAGTGACATAATAATGATCCACACACCATGGTCAAGATTAATCCTTAATTTTTGCATTTTTTGGGTTCATTTATGACCTCCCGTGTTATAGTTTTACTAGTCTTCAATCTTTTCACACTATCAAGAGTATTTTTATTTCAGCACTTTATTCCAACTCTTCATTGGACTTACGGTTTCAATGCATATTTCTTATTACTTGTGTCACTTCATGTAATTTACTTTTTTATCTTTCCATGTCACTCTAAAATATCTTGTTAGGGTTTAACATGCCTTACTTATATGTATCTATATCATGTCTATATATACATATATATGTGTGATCATATATATATATATATATATATATATATATTGTGTGTGTGTGTTTGTTTTTATGTGATAACATAAACACACATCATTATCATAATTTTATACATTATAATTGTAGACACCTATAATTTATCGTACATGATCTTATTACTAAGATCATACTAACTATCCTAGTCTCACTAATTTAATAAACTATGATAGTAAATCACCCTTTTAACCTCTTCAAAACACCCTAAATTTGTTAATCTCTCTCTAACCAACTTCTATAAGCTTCTTTTCCCATTAGTTAACCTTGTTTAGGTTAATTAACCCTCTTATTGAATTTCTAATGATAGCTTGAATTTCTAAACAAATATCTCACCTTTCTAAATAACCACTTAGCTTTTTAAATCCAGTTCACACCTCCTAATGTGCTTTTCTAAAAATCACCTTTTTCACTCCTTTTTAGTCCCACATGCATCGAAAACACCTTTTTCTCCAAACCAAAAACTATAAATAGAAGGGTACCGCTCCCAAAGTTTCCTAAGAAATCTATCTCTCTCTCATATCATTTCTAAATTAGGTTATGCTTTATTCTCTTTAGTGTCATTTCATATCATATTTGATTTATTTACTTGTATTTGATAAATCCTTTCAAATATTTAGGTAGATGGAAGAAGCCATTAATGGTGAGAACTCGTTCTTAAGATTTTGAAACATCAATGAACACATAATTGATTGCTAGAGCTTTAATAGGTTCATTTTATAGATAGTTTTCATGGAGTAGAGAACTGATATAGTCATGTTTAGAGGTTGATTGTTTGTTTCAAGATTTATGTATGCATGCAAATAGATAGCTCTTGCTTAGCTCTAATATGATAGTCATTTCAGTTGTTTCTCTCAAATATTTTTAGGTTTCTTTATATATTCCTACCCTATGCTCATAGCTTTAACAAAATTTTCATTGTAGACATTTGGCATGCTCAAAGGGACACTCACCATTTTCCTCTAGGATCATTTTTCAAGCTTTTTAAGTCCACTTTCATGTGTTCTAGGTGAAAGAGCTTGTTACTTACTTGATTTAATTTTTTAATTGAGCTAAATCATCCTTTTTCATGTATATTTTATGGGTTTTAATTTGAAATAGCTTTCTTTGAATAACAACTAACTTTTCTGATTGTTGAAAATTTTCATTTCCGTGACTTTTCAAGTGTTTCAAGGGGTACACGTAATTGTTCTAGAGGGGAACATCTTTGTCGAAAACCTAGCACACGCATCAAAATAACCACACATCCATCTGGTTGTATTTTTTTACAGTTCATTTACATCGTAACATGTACCTATCAAACCATAGGCATCTTCATTAACTATCAGGAGAACTCATTCCTATAGACGTGATGGTGTTTTTTGGCATAATGTGTGGATTTTTATTCTATATTGCAGGCATATGCGCCAAATCTTAGTCATTTTTTTCCTTTTAGGTGTACCCATTCCTCTAGACGTGTTAGTGTATCTTAACATACTTTGTGTTTATTTCCATTTTTACTTTCAAATGTATCCATCGAATCAAGGCATCTCTATTGAAACCCAAGCACACATGTCTATTAGGACTATGTAGGTGATATACCCCACTTTCAATATTGGGTGCAACTCATCCATGTTGGCTAGGGCATGTATCCGTTGGCCAAGGTGTGCAGGTGTCATTCGGATGTGCGAGGTTTTTTTGCGTTAAAAGTTGAATGTTTCCCTCCGAGATGTAAGATCATTTATTTGGAATTTTTATGGGTTTTTTTAGGTTCTAACAAAGTGATTATAGGGTTCTTTTGACTTATTTAAACTAATGTAGTTTAAGTGTTTTTTTTTTAATCTAGAAAAGGCTAACGAATTGTGTATTCCCTCTCCTAGTTCTAGGTGATCTTAGAGATAAAAAACACTTCTAAAAAACTTTTTTCACTTTTGAAAAACCAATTATTTTACACTACTTAATTAAATTAGGATTTCAAAGTTGGTTAAAACAAATTCTATCTTTTACAAACATGCTTAAAAGTATTTTCTATAAATTTTTGTTTTAAGTGGAGTTTTTCACGTTGTGTATGCTCTTTCTTCATGGCTTTTGTTGATCTTAGGAATAAAAAAAATGCGGAAACTATTTTTCTTGATATCATTATCTGATGGAAAATTACTAACTCCATGTGTATAGGGTGTAAAATTCTTGTGAAAGAAAGGAGCTGAAAAAAAAACCATCTAATATACGTGTTTTCATATAGGTTTCCAAATTATGCACTACTTAAATCCATCTTAAGTTAAGCAAGATTAAAAACACAAAACTTCACATCATAATGGATTAGAGGTTTTGTAAAAGGGTACATCCCTATTCAGTCAACTAGAACATAACCTCTTTCGCATAATGCCTTTAGATACAACAATAGGTGTTCTTTTAGGAACCCTAAAGTATCCCACTACTAAGTAACCTCGTGGATGAAACAGAAGCGCTCTGCTTACCCACTTGCCTAGATCTTACACTACAAGTTTGAATTATATTTTTCCATATTGGGACCCCAGTGAGAATACACATGAAAGAATTTTTTATGCTCATCATATTTGAAAGGGGTAAAGTAAAGGCGAGATAATCCCAAATCGGTAGTTGGTGTGAATCTTTGGGTAAATCATGCTTGCATTAGAAAAACTATTGACACTTAGTTTAGCGATCTTATTTTGGAAGTCATTTTGTGTTGGAGCCCATTTTTATAGTTTTTCGTTGCATCAAGCCATTAAAAAGTTATGAATTACTCAGATTCTAATCCTTGTTTCTCTAACAGGGAAAAGAACCCAAGTAAGTTAGATCTAAGTGTCTTTTGTCATGAAATTTAACATCTCACTTATCTTGGTTTCATTCTCACCTTCAAATGAGGAAAATATCTCCCTAAGAGGCACTTAGTTTCATATTTCTTGATCTATACCCTTCAATTCTCATTTCCCATCTTGGGGTGAGAAGGAGACATACCTTGTGAGTATTATGAAAGATGATATTCACAAAAAAAAATTCCATTTACACCCATCCATGTTTGCAGATAGGTTTTTAAATGTATAAAGTGTGCATGTATTTTTCGTAACTTCCATGGTCCTTTAATCTTGATTTAAAGATTTTCTTCATTATTATGATTTCGATTCATCATTTATCTCTGCTTAATTTGATATTTTTTCTCGCATTCTAGTCACAAAATCTTGATACTTATATTATATTTTCAATTTCTTGAGAAATTGATATAAGTCCCTTTATTGTGCGGTTACGCTGCTCACAGAACTAAAAACTTATTTCTATAATCATACTTAATTTAATTTCCAACATCATTTAAGTCCTTTGATAGTGTCAATATTTCCTTATATATATCACAATGACATTATCCTAATACTAACACCTTGCTTGCTTGGTTAATATATCAGGATAGTGTTGTTATGCTATATATATTCACATCTTCCATTTTTTAGAAAAGTAAGCTTTCATCAACATTTAAACTAGTTTTAGTATACCTCATCGATGAGAGAGACCACTTTAATATTTAGGCCTTGTTAGAATTATAAATTGACCTACATAAATTGTCACTATCTAGTTTGGACCCTTCATCTAAATCATATTTTAGGGTATAAGCTTGGTCAATGAAAATTTGAGTAACCATTTCATTAAAGTGTTCATGTGAGTGTTATTTTTATGATAAAAATGAATGTAAAATATTTCATCTAGAACACATTGGGATATTTCAACATCAAATCAAATAACTTACATAAACATATGCCTAGATTTCATCTGAACTTCAAGACATCTAGGTGAAACCTCATATAATTGTGACTAGTGATGCCTAGAATCATGAAGATGGAATCCAAACCAAATGATCATGACTTAGGAGAAAACCATTTTGAGTCCTTCCCATTTAGCGGAAACAACTTTACAACTCTCTTTTCATAGGTCAAGGACATAGAGTGATTGATTGATCATAGTGGAGAATAGTCTAACTCTTCTAGAGAACAACATAAGTTAGACCAAGGTTAATTTTATGAGATCCTTTATTAAATAGAGATCCAAGACTCATGAAGAGTCATAAAATTAGGAGCTAATATTCCACACAAACGAGAAGTATAAACCAAGATCATTAATCATAAAATGGAAGAATGAACATCCCTATTAGAAAAGGATGACCCCTTTGATGGAGGGTATTCTTCTACTTCCGGGAAACATCATAACACCATTAAGGAGACCCATCAAATCTACTTGGTGATTCATGACGACCTTATTACAAAGCTTCACGTAAAGTTATGATTGAGCACAAAGCCTCTCCACCTCCAAATTTTAATGAGGAAGATGATACTTTAGTTGGGGATGAGATCCTTAAAAAAAATCTTAAAACTGAGCAAAAATTTAAAAAACTTAGTTTCTTAGAGTAGGAAACTATAAAAATCAAAACTCAAAGCAAAATTTAGTGAGTTCCACTTTGATCCATATAATAACACGAAATTTAAAGTAGCTAAAGAACATACACCAATGTCACCTATGAAATACATGCTTACTATGATATAAGAAGGAAAGGTAGGACACAAGAGGAAATAATTTTATGAAGTACTATCCCCTTATCCCTTCGATAAGTACATGTTATGGAAACCCTTCCCAAAAACATTTACCATTCCTAAATTCAATAAATATTAAAGAAAAGGTGATCCTCATGATCACATCATGGACCTTGTTATGGCTTTCCAAGAGGTTTCATACTATGATAATTTCTTAATATGACTCTTCCCTCATAGCCTAGGGGTACTAGCATTAGAATGGTTCTTTACTATACCCAAGGGCTCTATTACAACGTGGCCCACACTAGCTGAATTTTTTTTATAGAATTATTCCTTCAACAAGGAAAATGATATCATAATGAATGACCTTTGCAATGTAAAGTAGAAACCCAAAGATACCTTTGCAACATTTTTACAATGATGATGAGGGTTGGCAAGTCGTTTGGCTTGTGCCTTGCGAAAAAAATAGCTAGTAAGCATACTTGTTCCTAACTTAAACCCAAAGATAAACTTCCATCTACAAATGAACTGTGGCTCTAAATTTGAAGAAATCATAGAGAAGGGTAGTCAAATAAAAAATTCCCTCATCATAAAGGGTACACTTAAACAGGTTGTCAAGGACAAACAGGAAACAAAATCCTTAGATAAACAAAATCTCTTTAATAAGAATATCCATATCATTGGTGATGGAGTTACAGACTCCAAAATATTCAAAATCATGTAGATTAGTCCACTTTTAATGCTCTCACAAGGACCTCTTCCTAAGGCACCCACTAAACATACATTTATGCCATTAACAAAATCCCTATATACTATACTAAAACAGTTAGATGCGGTGAACATGGTGGAATACCCAACTACAATAGTACCATATTGAAAAGATAATCCAAAACTTGTTTGCTCAAAGAACATGAGTACTGTGATTTCCACCATGTTAAAGGACACACAAAATATAGGTGTTTGAGACAACCTCATTACATACAAGACCTCATTGAAGAGGGTAAAATCGTCATAGATTCCACCCCTAACTTAGGACAAGGTCCTAATGATAAAATGGGTATCTTCAAAGATCCCTTCCCTAACCATGCTAAAAAGAAGAAAAGGGAGCCAGATCACGGGAATAATTCTAATTATTATAGGAATACCACTTATGTTTTCCCACTAATGATAGTCCGTTTGATTCCTTCATAGGATGTATATGTTCATCTGATGAATAGGTCAATACTATTAGGATCTTAGAAAACATTTATGTAGTAGGGAGCCAATGCACTCATTTGATCATACTATATCCCCTACCTGTCCCTCAAGAAGGTCAATAAAATTTAATAGAATAATTAGAGAAGACAACCACTAGGATATCAATCTTACATCTCCTCAAAATCTCTATTTCCCAAAAAAATATTGTATAAAACACTAAAGATTTTAGGAATATCCATAGATGTAGAACCCGCACACCTCCAAGGCATGATTTCATACCTTGATTCCAACAAATCATATCACTTTTGATTGCACTGCAATCCCACGTAACGAACTAGAAAAACTTAGCCTTATACCTAGAAGTAGTTATTACCTATCATAAGATAAAGAGAGTACTTGCATGGATAGTGGATCTAGTCTAAAAAATTTACTTTGAAGTTGGTTAAGAAGCTAGGCCATTCAGAAATAGATCTAGGTGCTAAAACTATTACAATCATAGCTTATGATAATGAGGAGTGAGATTCATGAGGTACTATAGTAGTTCCAATGGAAGTAGGGACGAATTGTCATGATAAAATGTTCCTTGTCCTTGAATTGGATCTTCCATATAACATGCTCATGGGAGCCCATGGATCCATTGCATGCAATAAATTACTTCAAATTTCCATCAGTGTATCAAGATTTGTCATGAGGGCCAAATAGTCACCATTCAAGATGCTCCAGAACCATTCACGCATTGTAGAGCATTACAAAAATTTTATGATGCATCTTATGAATGTCCTTATGTAGATATTGTTATCTCCTTATAAATAGAAGCTATTAAGAAACACATGGATTTAGATTCACTCACACCTTGTAATCAATAATTTCCTTCATTTGTCAACCCTTTCACACCATGCGAGGCAATGTCAGAAAATTATGGTCAATGAGAGTCATTCACTATTGAACATGATTTATTAATATCATATTTATCAGTGTCTCCCAGGACACATGGTAAACCTTACTTTTAAATTTGAGAGCACTGAGGGTAAATTCCTAAACCATTGGATAAGTTCATCCCTAGTGTTCTCCTATCTGATAAAAATATGTTAGAGGATCCCACTTTGTCGAGTGTCGAAGGTAGCATGGATTCATGCCATTAGGCCCTCCAGTTTATCAAAGGACACCGCATGATGTTCATTATGGGTTACAATGGGTTTAGATGTGGTATCAATGCACAAGGATGGTTATAACCCATTCTTATCCCTCATTTCAATTCTAATAAACATGGTCTTGGGAAAATACCTCATGATGATCCACCCTTTGATATTGATACCACCTCTTCTCAACATGAGGATGAATCGTCTCATTTTGATAGTGACATAGATTCCCAATGTAGCCTCTACAAGGATATTTCTCCATTCACTTATTCCATGATTCAACTCTCCTTACCTTATTCATATCTAATCCTCAAAAAATTATCAAGTAATGATTGTGTATCCTAAACTTATAGATTGGGATGAACAATTTCATGTGCCAAATTTCCAATCAAATTCTATGAGAATGATGAGGAATTTTAGAATTTGTGGGACTCATGGATTTTATTCCAGTTAGGTATCACAAAAAAGATTTTCAATTCAATTAGAAACTTATGCATATTATAGAGAATAGGTGGAGATGTGTGGAAATTGAATGGGAATGTCATAAACAAGATTTATACCACTTCAAAGAAACCTTGTGGAAAGGATAAACACAAGTCTCATAGTGACAAATTGTATGAAGCACTATTAGATTAGAAAAATTAAGATAATATGGATGAAATGGTATACTCATAACAACATAATGATAAGCAACCTAAGGAGGTTGCTCTCACCCTTCCCCCTATCCTACGTAGATGGAGGATGCTTCAAATATGCTTGTTGAGGAAACTATCGGTGTCAATATTGGCTTAGAAGAGGAACCTTGAATAATAAAGTTGGGATATTCACTCTCATCTCAAGAACATAATGTTTTTGTTGAGCTATTGTGAGAATATGTAGATATATTTACATGTTCATATGACAATATTCCTTGTTTGGGCTAAGACTTGGTTGTGTACAACCTCATTGTGCACCTTGATGCCAAACCTATCAAGCAGAAGTTGAGAAAGATGCACCCTAAAATTACACTCCTTGCCAAATAAGAACTGGAAAAGTTATTAACTTGCTGATTTCATTAAGCTCATTGACTATTCAAATTGGATATCTAAAATAGTTCATGTTCATAAGAAATTTGTTGGCATAAGGATCTATATCAATTTCCACAACATCAATAAAGCATTCCCCAAGGATTACTTCCCATTTCCTAATATTGATATGATTGTTGATTCCACCACTTTGGTTATGAAATTTTGTCTTTAATGGATTGTTTTTAAGGTTATAACTAGATCCGGATTACGAACAAGATTAGCATAAAAACATTTTCATCACCCCTTAGGGGACATTTTGTTACAAGGTCATGCCTGTTGGAATCAAGAATGTTAAGGCCACCTATCAACACACAATGAATATCATATTGCATGACATGATGAATGACATCATGAAGGATTACACTTGATAATATCTTAGCTAAATCCAAAAGTAGAGGAGAGAACCCCAAGTGCTTTGAGACATATTTTTCAGCATCTCCGAGATTAGAAAGTATGCTTAAACCCTAAGAAATGTGTTTTTTTACAATTTGTCAAGAAAACTCCTAGGTTTTATTATTTCATAGAGAGAAATAGAGGTAGATCCTTCTAAGGTTACAATTATTACAGAAATGACTCCACCTAAAACTCTTAAACAACTAAGAAGTTTACAATGAAAGATTCAAGAAATACCTAATTTTATTTCACAACTTGTAGATAAATGCAAACCATTTACACATCTCTTGAAAAAGATGTTGAATTCAAATGGGGACCAGAATTTCAACAGGCATTTGTACTACTTAAATAGTACCTTGTCAACCCACTTGTACTCATGCCACCTACCCCAGGTGAACCTCTCCTCTTGTACATTTCTACTACCTGGTTTGCTATTTGTGCATTGCTTTCCAAATATGACCTAGACCATAGAGAAAGGATGTTTATTACCTCATACACACCTTGATTTCCTATGAGTTGAATTTTCCACAAATTGAAAAGTACTTCGAGTAGTCGTCTTCACCTTTAAAAAACTTCGCCACTATCTCCTTAATAATAAAACCAAACTTATATCCAAATTTGACCCTCTAAAATACCTCTTATAAAAACCCACCACCACAAGATGAATGGCTAATTGAATCATTCTCCTAAGTTAATTTAACATTGAGTTTGTGAATCAAAATTCATTAAAAGGACATGTATTGGTTGATCGGTTCACAGAAGCTCCTCTATGAGGGATAGAATATTTTTGTTTGGATCTACCCGATTCATCCATGATGTATGTTGAAGAGTGTTTGGATTGGAAATTTCATTTTTATGGATCGTTCACCCTCACATATTGGGAGTAGGTGTCATACTCATCACTCCCACAAGTGAGGTTATTCCAAGAGCATTCCGTTTAGGATACCCTTGCAATAATAACATTGTAGAAGATGAGGAACTCATCGCTGGCCTTAAGTTTTCTATCACTTGAAATATCAAACAAGTACGAGTCATTGGGAACTCCTAACTTATCATTAAATAAGTTATTGATGATTCTAAGGTTAAATATGAAAATATTATTCCCTACATAAAATTGGTTGAAACTTTCAAAGAATATTTTACATAGATTATATTGGAGAAAAAACAAAGGTTACACAATAGATCAATAGATGTTATGGCTACGATTGGGTCTCTCTAATTCATTCCACCTTAGGAAAGAAAAATTCCATTCTTTGTAGAGAATTTATAAATACTTGCATATGATATATCAGAGTCGTGTTTGGCATGTGAAATTGTTGGCCCATTCTCCCTTCATGAACCTATATTTAGTACCTATAAGATGGCACATTTCCCAAGACAATACCCATTCTCGAGAAAAAATCCCTTATCCACCATATAGCTCATTTTACCCTCCTAGGAGGCACCCTTTATCATCGTGTCTATGATGGGAATATGATTTGTTGTTTTGGATGTTATTGAATCATTCCATGTTATTAAGGAAGTACACATTGGTATTTATGGAGTGCACATTAGTTGTGTTGTCTTGATAAGAGGCTCTTAAGGATAGGTTATTATTGGTTTACCATGGAAGAAAACTATTGTAATTTTGTGAAGAAATGTGATCTATGAAAAAAGTATGAAAACTTGATACATGCACCAACGTAGGTTTATAAACTATTGCATGACACCTTGGTCATTTTCTAAATGGGTCCGGAACTCATAGGAAACTCCATCCTTATTATTTATATGGCCACACCCACATTATCATCACCACCGAGTATTTTAATAAATGGGTAGAGGTTGTGTCTCTTACTTACATCACTGGTGCACAAATTTCCAAGTACATTATGAATCACCTCATTTTTTGTTACGGTATCCACTTCGCCATTATCACTGGTAATGGTAAATCCTTCAAACTAAAAAATGGTTAAGACATTATGTCAAGGCTTCCATATTAAAATCAAGTAGTCTACCCCCTATTAGCCCCAAGGTAATGGAAAAGTAGAAGATACCAATAAAACCCTTGTACAGATCATGGAGAAAATGGTAAGTAAGACTGACCATAATTAGCACTTATAGATACATCCTACCCTCTAGGCCTAACAAACCTCCATCCGCAATCCTATTAGTGTGACCCCTATTCACTAGTCTATGGTACCGCATCCATCATACCCTTGGAAGTGGAGCTTCCCTCCATTAGAATATCTCTCTAGGACTATCTTGATAAGGAAAAAACTATAGAGTTTCTCAGCTAGTAGAGCTAGAGATGTAGGATGAAAATATTATGAGAGATCTTAATCACCTAAAGGTCTATCAGAAAAAAGTATCAATGACATATAACAAACTGATCATTTATCATGAATTTGATGTAGGTGATTTAGTTATAAAATAAAATCATAAGAACATCGTCAAGGATAGAGAAAAGAAAGGTAAGTATGGATCGTGAGCTTACAAACTGGCATACACAGATGGTGAACAGATACTAAAGCCTATGAATACCATGCATCTCAAACAATTCTATGCTTAAGCATGGCATGAATATCATATTAGAACTAAAAAATATAAAAATAAAGAAAAAGTGAGCAAAACATGAAAAATTTGATAAAACTCTAAAGAAAAACTACATCATCCATTTGTGAAAACAATGCATTTGTGGCGCAGTGGGCATGTATTTGGGTGAAAAATGGTTTCCTACGCTTAAGGAGGATTTTTGGCACTAATATACTCTCGCATTAGGATGAGTAACTCTCACCACTTGTTAGGGTTAGTTCCCTTTCTTAGGTCTAAGAACCCTACCAAATCTATCTTCCAGGGTCCTGATCTTGCTTATTTATTCTTATAACTGCGTGAAGGATGTGCCTTTGCATATTCCCATATAACATTGGTGGAACCTTCGCATTCCACTTTCCCATACATATACATGTGGCATTATGCCTTCTTGTATATTCCCACATCATGCTAGGGGCATCCACGCTTCTTTGTCCCTACACATTGCTTTCAAAATAGGACCTTAGAAAATACAAAAACATTTAGAAAAGGATACACAAAAACCTAAAAAATTTAGAAAATCCCCTCTTGGGGGTGAAGATACACCAAATTCGCAACGTTGACTTAGAAAAACCTCAAAAATGATGAGAATAGTGGCCTTGAAAGCTTCTATTTCAAGATAACCCAAAAACATTAGAAAATATATCAATATTGTCCCACAAAAACAAGGTAGTGATTAAATTTCTTTTAGTTGTTGGTTTATATGGTTTTGGTTGTATATATCTTTTCATGATTGTTTGATTTTAGAGAATGGTTCATTTTATTACCTTAGATTGAATCTTGTTTTATTTAATTGTGTGTTGTATTGAGTTCATTCGTGGCCTTCATACTTATAAAATATTGATGTGTTTTTTCTCGTGTGCACATCTATTACGATTAATTTTACTAAGTACTTACATTGAATACTAATTTAATCTGTTGTTAGCATTTGTATGAATTCATTTTAGTTGTGTTTTGTTTTGTTTTTTTGTATGTGTATGTTTTTTAGTTTTTTAATCTTTTGTTTGTGTATTTGTTTATCGTACATTTTTTGGTTATCACATCAAGCATCTATCATTCCTCACATATAAGATCATCAAATACATAATCTATTCAAAATGCTAATTTTTACATCATGCATGTATACTAAGCTAATCATCACATATCGTATCATCAATGCAAAAAGGAGGGGTTGCG
Source organism: Taxus wallichiana var. yunnanensis (assembly GCA_018340775.1). Taxonomy (NCBI): domain Eukaryota; kingdom Viridiplantae; phylum Streptophyta; class Pinopsida; order Cupressales; family Taxaceae; genus Taxus; species Taxus wallichiana. The sequence continues at coordinate 382,464,345 of CM031241.1, forward strand.
CATAATCACAAGTTTATCCCCCTTCCCACTCCAATATCATCTAGTATCATCTCAAGTATTAGCATAAAGGTCATGACATCCCATAATAAAAAAACATATGATATTATTTATGGATATATCATTAGTACGAAACATGAGATACAATATCTCATTCAAAAAATGAAATATATGCTCATACACCTACGAAACATGAATCATCATCATAAGGGCATATAAAAACATCACAAGTATAAACCATCAAATGTCCATATGATACACATATAAATGTTTTCCAAAAAAAGGATATACATCATCGATATAAATCTACCATCTCAATGGCATGAATCAAAACTTACCATTCATCAAGAGGCATAAAACAAGGATACATCAATACATACATCGATAAAAAATAATCCTTCATAACATGCATGAATACATGCATACATCTCGTATAAAAGAGGAAAGTTAACCATAGTTCTCTCCCTCTCTGGGTCTACTGGTCTACATCCTAGGGGATGAAATAGTGGATGCTATAATGGGCTAGCTCTAGGAGTACCACTCTTCTATCAATATCTTTGTTGAAATGCTCGAGACTGATCGACCTAACCACTACTATCTGGAGCATATCCTACTCATGTCTAATTAATCAAAGGGAGCCACTCAATACCCCACTAGAACTACTTTGTAATAGGTGACCTTATAATATGAGGCCTCACTAGATCTCATGATATCATGGATAATCTATGTGTCACCGAAAGTAGTGTTTTCTATATGACAACATCCTTCTACCCTATCAATATGCCCCTATCAACATGGGCTTATCTCATAGTAGTAGCATTCTAGTTTCTATCTATGGTAATTATTTGAACTCGGCCTCATGCCCGATCTCTCTGATAATATAACCCTGCAGTTGGACCTGAGCATAATCTTGTTGAGCAGTGACACATTATACATGAGTTTGTGCCTGGTGTAAAAGGCTTAATGTTTGAGCCTCTTGTGCTACTAACTAACTAATCTGGTGTTTTCATGCTGCATCATCCCCACCATGAGTGGCTTGGGATCTTGCCTGATATCTCTCTACTATCAAGGCCTGTACCTATGCCCTAGCCTAGTTTCTCTTACTTGTCACCTGAAGGTAAATGCATATCATGACCTATACCTACTATTAAAGTGCAACAAGTTATCCACAATCTCCACGACCCACCTGGAGCACGAGGTGGAAGACCTTGCTATGGAAATACCTATAGTAAAGGATCATATATCTCCATTGGAATACCTACTAGAGGAACCTCTATATCCTGAGCCTTGGGTGCATGTATCTGTCTTGGCGTAGGCCCCTCTCTCTATGGTTGTTGTAGTGGAGGACCCTATCCCTCATCCCCATCATGAATTTAACCATTAAAAGGAACATCATCATCATCATTGACATCATCACCATCACCTCCTCCCTCATCACCACTAGGAGGCCCCATTGGGGGTTCCCTCACTCTTACATTATAAGTAGCTCTAGAAATAATCAAATAACAAGGTATCACTTTTTAGTACTTTTTTTCATTCAAAAATTCACCCGCATTTCAAATCCAGAGAGGATCGAGGTGTTTGAGACAAAAATGGAACCGTCCCCTAAGTTGTGGAACCTTGCGCTCCTGGGACGAATCTGTAGAGAAGTCTGGTTCCTCTACCTATGTATAATGATATTGTTACTCCTAGTGATGAATAAAAATCCTAGACCAAGCATTCCAAGGGACCAGGGATATAAGGATGTGATTAAAGGAGAATTCACACACTAAGGAAGGCACTAAGCACTAGAAATAAAGGTTCAATCTCTTTCCACAAGTGGCAAAGGAAATAGAGAGGGCATGGGAGAAGAGGGAAAATGAAGCACACCACAAATCAACATGTGGTCTCAGCCTTCTAACCCATGAAAAAATGAACATGGGGACTGTAAGCACATGATTACACACAACATGGAAGAAAATGTAAACAGAGAGGCGAGATGTAATGAAAATGAGAGAGGGAAGAAAAGAGTTCCACAAAAAATAATTTTATTACGTAAGGGATACATAGTCAATTACATTCATGGAAGGAGGTGAGAATACATTACAAATACCACACCAAGGTTTGAGACCCATTAGAACTTAGCCACCTTTTTGGCCTGGTGTCGTTAAAACAAAGAGGGATCATTTTTTACAAAGTATAAATCTTCTATTTATAGAAGAAGAAGAGAAAAGAAGGAAAAAGGAGGAAAACTCATATTCAAATCTTCAACCCTAGAAAACTAGTTATAAAAGCCTGCAAATCCACCTACAAGGCTATTAGATGAGCTTTCTCATGCTTTTTTGGCATGTAGAAGAAGGATTAAATGAAGATCTGATAATATGTTGTAATTGACGTTACTAGATGTGGTCATTTACGAGTTGAGAAATGTTTCCCTATTTTTTGCGTAATAAATTCTACCTACATTTGAATTTGAATTTTCCAACATGTAGCTTGTGTTAGTAGCTCTGACAAGTCCAAGTGTGCACCGATTGGAGCCTCAGTAGTAGAATATACGAATGTCGTAAAATGTTAGAGATGTTTGAGTGCGTAAGACATGTGGCATGTAAGGATTGAATAAAGAAATTAAAAAAATATTAATTTTTCTTGTCTTTTCTACAACATTTCATTCATCTACTAGTTGTAAGGCTTTAGTACCCTTCTAGTTTGTTTTGATAAGCTATGTGTAGCACACTCAAGTCAGAAATATGATGTGGCATATTGACTAGTGTAGAAGAAGGCACAAGGCATGTAAGGTAAATAGAGGGAAGGCCCACGCATAGGTGCATGCGTAGGAGGATGGAATACTTGTATAAGGAAATTATGGAAGTAAGGCATATGAGAACTAAACCGAAGGAGGGATCGTGATGTCAGAATGAAAAGAGGGCACATGATAGAACAAAGTGTATGCAAGCATGTAAGAGGAAGACTAGGGACATAGCTGATTTGGATGGAAATTCTGAAGAGGTGTGTGAAAAGTGCGTGACAATATAGGAAAGAAGGTGGGTGCAAGGGGGAGATGGAAGAAGATAATAGAATGTAAAGGGAGAAGAAAGTAGGTGCACAAGGGTGCGTGAAATACTTAGAAAGGAACCAAGGTGCATGGGGTGCACGGAAGAATTATAGCCATGCAAATAATTCCAAGTGAGCAAGCTTGAATGTTCAAAAACTAAAATGTGAAACATCGAGTCGAATGAAAACATAGGTTATCCAAATAACTAGGAGAGCTATTGGGATAAATATTTTATCAACATTCAGCTGGAAATTCTCCCATTAGATGAAGATACTAGTAGCCTTAAAATTCCATTAGGCATGGAGTCGAGTGTTAGTATTGAAGATCTAATCTACAAATTTGAAGAATATACTTGAAGTCACTTGAAGCTCTATATGAACTTTGAATTAAACTATTTTTCTCATCTAAAGATATTTTGAATTAGATTGATGAGAGTGAAAGCTATGCATTGACCATTGGAACTACCTTTCCAAAATTGAATTGTCATCCCTAGAAGAAACAAAAGGGGCACGCGGGTGCAACAAGAAAGGAAAGGCACAAGAGGGAGCATGCAAGAATAAAAGCACAACACTATGTACAAAATCTGAAAATTATACGTGTCGAAAATGGAACCTGCAGAGTGCGTGCAAGCACTTGTGTTACTGAAAGAAAACCTAAACTATCCTAAACTAACAAGAGGCACAGGACACTCAAGTAAAACTTGCAACATGCAGGGAGAAGTAGATTCCTTTCTCACAACATGTGACCATGTAGTTGGTTTGATGGTGGAAATGGTCAAAAACAAGAGTGAAATACTATCTTGAAGATGGTGTTTCACCCTTGTCAAAGTATAAACAAATAGAATATACACTTCTTGAGTTGTTATGTGCTTGGATCTTGGAGCCTTGTTGTTGACCTTTGGCATGTTGAAGCTCTACCTCATGTTTTAAATGAGCATGACCAAAGGGCTACTATATCTTTGGCTTTAGGCTATCCATATATCTAATTGGGCATGGTCTTATCCTTGTTATTTTTCCATTACTTTGAAGCTAAAAAGCACATATGGGAGTTTCTTGTAGACTTTCCTCTTTAAGGGGAGCACTTTTAGGTAGGGGTGGGAAAAGATGAGGTATGCATGGTTCTTCCTCTAAGAGAAAATCAGTCTCCTTTAGAGCACTACCTATGACACTAACTATTTTTCATTTTAAATAGGAACCCATATGATCTCCTCTTCCTAGTTGGAGTTGCATGATTCATACACTTCTTCAATTGTTTTTTATTCATCAAACATGATGAAATTATTTGAGAAATGTTTGTTGGCAGGGGAAAGTTCATTTTTGTTAGAGTTACACAAACGAAACTCAAAATAAGATTGTAGGATGGGTGAAAATGTGTGGAAGGCACATAAGATGAAGGAATAGATGTTCCCATAGAATGAGAGATGGTGGAAAAGTGAAGGTGAGATTGAGGGGGGACAATGTGTAAGAAGTTTAGAACATGTGCAATAGGCTAAGATGATGTAAGTTTACATGGATGAGTGGGAGGGTTTTATGATGGTAGTGTAAGGTTTCCCCATTGATACGGTTACCGTACGCTAGGTTTTTGAGACACTTTTTTTCTACCCACTCTGTAATTTGGGGTAGCATCTTAGTGATAAAGTGCAACTTTTGTTGGGTGTTAAAACAACCTAGTAACAGGGCCGAACCATGGACAAGGGACCTTGTAGCCAACTTTAGCCACATTTTTAGAGCACTTGAATCTAAGGTCCATCATGTCCATCTCCATCTTTTGCACCTACCTCTCAAAATCAGCTTCATCCAAGGAGTTACCACCATCATCTGCATAAACCTATTTTTTATAAACATTTTTGATAGAAAGAGGTGGGTTGTATTCATTTGAAGGATAATGGGGCTTATAAAATTGATTTGGTAGAAGATTTTAGAACTATGGGGATGGAGGGAGATAGTTCTACTACTATAAATGATAATTCCATGACAGGAAAGAAGTCGTCATTACACAAATTCAAAAGAGGAAGGTGGAATGATGGAAGAAGGAAAATGTATGAAATAAATGGGGAAGATTGGTCTCGCACATGAGGTAATGGGTGTGTTTAATTAGTGGAGTAACCAAATGTGTTGAAAAATTCCCTCAAATGTTAGATCCCAGTAATAAAACATCGAACTTGCTTAGATGAAGATGTAAATTTCTTCAAACTTGTCCCACCATGTGTGCCAAAAAAATTGTCATTCAAATGTTTACTCTCGCATCTCGATTTGAAAGGATCGAGGTGTTTGAGACAACAATAGAACCTTTCCAAAGTTTTGGGACCTTACACACATGGGACAAATCTATGGAGAAGGTTACTTCCTCTACCCACCTATAAAGGTACTTTAATACTAGTGTTGAATGTAAATCCTAGACTAAGCATGCCAAGGGACCAAGGATAGAAGGATGTGTAGAAAGGGGAAATCCTATGCTAAAAGAAATAGCGACTAGAAAGAAAGGGTTGATCTCTCTCCATGAGCAGCAAAAGAAACCAAGAGGGTGTAAGAGAAGAGGGTGGATGACGTATGCCATAGATCAACATGTGGGCTTGGTCCCAGGATGCACAGTAGATGAACATTGGGATAGAAAGCATGAGAGTACACACATCCTACTAGAAAATGCAAAAAGAGATGGGAGATGTAATGAAAATGAGAGAGGGAAGATAAGAGTTCCAAAAATAGGATTTTACTTCTTAAGGGATGCACACAGTCAGCTATATTCACAACAAGAGGTGAGAATACATTGTGGAGACCATGCCAAGGTTTGAGACCCATGGGAAGTCAGCCACCATTTTGGCATGGTTCCATTACAACAAAGAGGGATCCTTTTTTAAAAATTAGAACTCTTCTATTTATAGAAGAAGAAGGAGAGAAGAGAAGGAGAAAAGTAAGAAAACTCGATTCAAATATTCAACCTCTAATAGCCAAAGATAAATTCCTACAAATCCACCTATAAGGCTATCAAATGTGCTTCCCCATGTTTGTTTGGCATGTAGAAGAAGGAAGAAAGAAACATCTAACAAAATCTAGTACTTAAGGTTGATTAGATTTGTGTATTGATGAGATGAGAGACGTTTCAATTTTTTTCACCTAACAAATCCAACCTACATTTAAATTTGAATAGTCCAACATGTATCTTGTGTAAGTATATATCCAAAAAGTTTAGAGTACACCGATCAAAGATTTTAGCATAAGATATAACTATCGATAGATGTTTGAGCCATATGAGTGTGTAATACATGTGGTACATGTGGATTGACAAAACAAATCATAAAAATGTTTGCTTGTTTTGTCTTTTCTTCCACATATCATGCATCGATGTGTTGCAAGGATTCAGCACCATGTTGGCATGCTTTGATAGGCTATGTGTATCAAACTCAAGTTTGACAGATGATGTGGCATATTGACTAGCATGGAAAGAAAATGAGGGAAGGTGCGTGCGTAGGTGTGCGCGTAGGAGTAAGGCATACTTGTAGAAGGAAAGTGTGGAAGCGAGGCATGTGGGCACCCAACTGAAGGAGTGAGCATGGATTCATAAATAAAAGTGGGCATGTAATAGGACAATATGTATGCAAGTGCGGAAGAGGAAGACCAGGGACTTCACCGATATGGAGGGAAAGTATTTAGATGTGTACGGAAGGAGTGTATGATAAGATAGGAAAGAAGGAGGTTATAAGGGGAGATAGACAAAGATAGAAGAATACATAGGGAAAAGCAAGAAGGCACGTAAGGGCACATGGAGGAACTAGCAAGAAGCAAGGCACATGGGTTGGAAAGAAGAATTATAGCTATATAAATAATGCCAAGAGAGAAAGCTTGAGTGTGCACAACCTCAAATGTGAAACATCAGGGTCAGAATGAAAACATAGGTTATCCAAATAACTAGGAGAGTTATTTGGATAATAGGTACCATGGGGCATGCTCTATAGTGTCGCCTGATCTCTAACTTGTCTCCAGGGTACCCACATAGCTGACACCTCCTGTAAAAATATGGTCACCGCTTTATCTCGGGTAATCTGTGGCACATATAAAATTACTCTCTCGCCCTACGAGCATACCACATGTCTAGTGCAAGTACATCTTGGGTGATGTCAAACTATCTCTGGCACTGATCCACCCTATAAAGCTCCCACACATATATACGGATCCCCAACATGAAATGTTCAACTGTCACTGTGATAAGCTCTTGGCCACCTTGAGGCCAGTGAAAATGTGTGTATGGCCTCCATACTACTATGTCATGATGCAGATCATTTAGATCATGGTTGTAATAGTATGAATCTCCCATGTGTGGCCGCACGTCATCCCTAATTAGAACCTAGCCCATAGAAGAAGGTTACTCTATAGGTCGAACTCTCAAAAAACCTATAGGGTGACTAATGGTAATGTGGTCCCATACCCAAATCTACAGTAGCCTAGATGGTCCTACCATATTCTGAAGGTAGTATGTAATCAAATGAAGATCACAATATAAGTTAACTAGTATGCATTGGCCCCATCGTAGTAGGTCTCACCATCGATCAATCTACATATCACTCCAATGAGGCCAAGTGGAAATGAAGCTCCAATTTTGTCAGGGAGTAAAACTCCACTGACAAAATCCATCAAATAAACCAAACCCAATCAATCATAGGATCTTTTATACACTACTTGAAATATAACTATCATCCCATGGCATGGTATAGATGGGATGTAAAAATCTCAATAATACACTCATCAATGTCCAGTGGTAACTCGTATAATGAATTAGCTCACCCTTGATGGAGACAACATAATGTGCCATATGTCCTCGAATGTGATCATGATCTCACTAGTAGGAAGCTAATAACGCTGACTCTCAGTGTGCCATCGCTTAGCTAGGGCTATCACGAGCCCGTGATCCAAGGTAATTTGGAGCATGTTAGCCACATAGGATATCATGTATTTTTCAATATTCCTCATCAAATTTTTCTCTATTGCCGCCATCCAGCCATATCTCTAGTGGGTGTGAAGGATGGGTAGTATCCACTACGTATAGACAAAGATACATGCATTAGGGTTATTTTTATCTACTTCTATCTAGTTTTATAGTAAATTCTTCTTTTATTCAACTAACATACTAATTTTTCACTTTCTTCTACAACAATGTAGTCTATTTTTATCTATACTTATCTAATCATTTTCTAGAGTAAGTTGTCTCCTTACCCCAGATGCATACATGCCTATCTTAGCATGTACGAGCCTAGGTGTATGTGCACCTCAGTTTTGACACCTATGCCCCTAACCTTTTCCCCGTTTATCCACCCTATCTACCCGGGATGCATACCCATCCAATATGATGCATGTGCCTACCCTTTAACACGCATGTGTGTGTGTGTGTCCATGTTTTCCCCCTCTTGATGCATATGTGTCCCCTTTAACAAATAACCATGTGCATACCCATTCTTCGATGGATATGCATGCATGTACCCATATTTTTGAGACATGTACACATGTGCATATTGAAAAATTCCCCTAATCTAGCCTAAAACAACCTAAAAATGACATTAAATGATCAAATGATTAAGTAGGGTTAGGGCAATCACATTAAGTCCTTAAGGTACTTCTAGATGTGATCTTCTCGTCTCCTTCTACTTGGTAGCCTCTCCATCTCACTCTAGGTCTCTCGCACTCACTCACAGTGAAAATTTGCAATAGCTCTGCTACAAATGAATTGATCATGATTGATTTATCCCTCCGGATGGGTATGTTAGGCTGTGTCATTGCGATGCCCTTGGGGCATGTTTTCTCCTTCACAATCACTCTAACTCTTATTTCACTCACCAAAATGATTATTTTTATATTAAAATAATTGGTTTTGCTAATTTTAGCATTCTGGAGCACTAACTGCCACCTAGTGGTCACTTCTTCACCCTAGAATAATTTATTAGTATCCTGGTGCTTGTCTTCTATCCCTTTCTTATATTTTCCCTCTATTTTACCCATCACAATGATTTCTTGTTAAAATAATTATTTTTAGCTCATTTTTCTTCTCACTAGGGCATTTTATTGCTATCCAATGCCCTTCTTGTCATCATAGGGAATTTACACGTACTTTTAGGATATTTTCAATCTCTTAAATTATTCTGACTGATCAAAAAATTTAAAATTATAAAATCATCCAAAAATCCAAAAAACAAAACATGAAAACTTTGAAAATTAACTAAAAATTGGTAATCAATTGATTTATGGCTGAAATTTGTCTTTCACATGCCATTCATCCCAGATCTTGCTGGAATTTCCATGCATATTGAAACAACTAATTACTAATCTTCTGAATCTCCAAACAATTTACAAAAAATATATTTCTTACTATGTCGATACTACTGGGGTAGGAATTGTCTGGTATTGTTTTGTTGTGCACACTAATTTTTTATTAGACCTAACTTTGATCCATCCTTTCCTTTGTATATACAAATTTCTCGTGGAATCATTTTAAACCCTTGTCATTTTTGAAAATTTTTGGGATTGCAACTCGGTAACAAAATATTTGTGAAACCTTCTTAAGCGTTGTTGGTTTGAGTGTGTGTGATTGTACTTATTTCCCTGTTAAGTGAGTTTGTTTGCTTCTCATATTGCATTACATTAATGTATGTTGCATGGAGTTGGTTCGTTTTAGCAATGGACATTTATCTATATCTTGGATTTTCATGTCATTTTATGCTTTTGTCGCATGCTTATATCTTAATAAAGACCGATGATGAAGATTACTAGCAATATGATGAATAAATAATTGTTTGTATAAAATGGATCATGCATAGCTCAAAGTACCTTCTTTTGTTATTTTTCTCTTCCATCTTGACATTCTTCACACTTTTCTTTCTTCCTTCCTCTTTTTGATCATCGATCACATTCCTCCATCACCCCATCAAAACTCAAGGGGGCATCCTTCATCTTACTAATTTTTCTTCTGCCCATTCAAAATTTTTACTTGTGTATGCTTTTCTACTTCCTTTGAAGTAACTTCTGCACATGTCACCTCTAAGAGGGAAATTTTAGACACTTGTAATTAAGTCTACATGATCTCATTACTAAGATCATACTAACTATCCTAATCTCGTGTCATTTTAATACACTACAATAATACATCACCCTTATTAACCTCTTCTAAACCCCATAAATCTACTAATCTCTCTCTAACAAGCTTTTATAAGTTTTTTTCCCTTTAATTAACATTTTTTAACTTAATTACTCCTCTTATATAATTTCTAATGAGAGTTTTACTTTCTAAACGAATATCTCACCTTTTCAAATAGCCACTATTTCACACCTCCCAATGTGCTTTTATAAAAATCACCTTTTTGCCTCCTTTTTAGTCCCACATGCATCCAAAACACCTTTTTCTCCAAACCAAAAACTATAAACAAAAGGGTACCCCTCCTACCTTTTCCTAAGAACTCACTCTCTTATCTCATTTCTTATTTAGGTTATGCTTTAGTATTTGTAGATTCATTTCATTTCATATTTGAGCTATTTACTTGTATTTTCTAAATCATTTCAAAGATTTACGTAAATGGGAGAAGCCATTAATGGTGAGATTTCATCGTTAATATTTTGAAACATCAATGAACACATAAGTAATTGCTAGATCTTTAATAGGTTCATTTTATACATAGATTTCATGGAGTAGAGATATAATATATTCATGTTTATAGGTCGATTGTTTGTTTCAATATTTACGTATGCATGCAAATAGATAACTCTTGATTAGCTCTAATTTGATGGTTATTTGAGTTGTTTTGTTCAAATATTTTAGGGGTTCTCTATAAAATATTACCCCATGCTCATAGCTTTAACAAACTTTTCATCAAACACAATAATGAAACTATATATCTCAAATATACATTATGATATATCATCCATTACTCAATAATATCCTTACTTACTTGGAGGTTATCTTATTCCTTGAGTTGAATGTGTTTTGCTCATCACCCATATGTACCCTACTAGTGGTGTGACTCTATACTAGGCCTCTGGAAACCTCTCTCCTCTCATAGCCCAACCTCAAACTCTATTATATGAATACATCTATATCCTATAATACTCACAATCTATGCATATACAATTCTCATGGCATGTTTTCATGTCAATATTTCATGTACATGAAGAAGTCAATACATGAATGATGCCATTTTTGTGAATTTTACAATTTTCTAAGCACTTTGATATCTCCATCATAGATGTATCCATCAAGTTCATTGTGTCATTCAAAATCTACTAACATGTAGCCTCGGTAAAATTGTTCTTTATATGTGGTCAAATATACAACACACCAAACCTATATAAGTCAATAGCAATATATACAACATTTTAATATGCACTATAATAATAGTCTAATAAAAATATACCTAAATCATTTTTAATCTCACCCAAATAAATATAGCACTTATCCAAAACAATTTTTTCTTGCCATACCCGAAAACTATTGGTCATCGTCACAATGGCTCCCACCAATTTTTCCCTCCTATCTTTTGACATGATAATATTTTTTGTCTCATCAAATCCTCTACTCTTTTCCTTCTCTTTTACATCATTTAATGTGTAATATAACCACCTATTACTGATATATATCCTCCTTTAGGTCTCTATAAATACCATTCATTGTTCCATTCTCTAAGTATATCAAGTCTCATATCATCCTTATAAATCTATCTATATGATTTTTAACCCACTTTAATAACCTATGACCTCTCTACTCCTACTATCCCACGTCACTTTCACTTGACACCCCAATTATTGGGAATTGCTATTTTAGTATGGTCTCGGTGGGTCGATGCTACCTTCCATAATTTCCCTCCAGTTTGTTTGGATTTTCATGAACAATAAATGTGGAGGGTTATTTCTACTACATGAGATGGGAATCAACAATGTAAGGAAACTATATCAATTGGGTATATCTCCACCCACCACACATAATTCTCTATGATATTCATAATATCCTTATTAGTAACTAGCATCATCCAACTAGGCCATTGACCTATTATCCCTATATAGGTCTCCCATACTACCTAGTCTCATGTAACATGAATGAAATATTTGTATGTTAATACTTCCTAACTATTTGTATCCAAAAACTTTCCTACCTATTAGATCTCTCTCATATTGTAGTTTCCTTAGAGAATCTACTTCTACCTATACTAATATAATTATTGTCCTCCAAATAAATTACCACTCATAAATCTAAGCCACTAAAATAATAATTATATGAAATAACCTCTCCTATCTAGCTTGAATCTTATATAGATCTTATACATGTTGTACCCATGATATAGTAACTTGATTAAGTCAATTGTCAAACTCCATTACATCTCTACATGACACTTTTATAAATAATGGAGTTTCTTCAACTAATTTTTGGCACAATATTTGTTTCATAACCTCTAGACATTCAAATTTATTTATCTATCCTTTGACACTATTGGTCTTGGCATTACATATTTGCATGTACAAATACACCCTCTTCACCCTTACTTAGCAAAACCTAATAGATTTTCATCTACTTTCTTATCTTTGCACACCTTTTTTTCATTTGGTACTAAGGTTTTATAGTATAGAATGATTACAAGGACATCCATACTAAAAAAATGAATTGTGATTTGTTTCTCCAAGTCAAAACTACCAATTTAGGTCATATTTTCTAAATCTACAACCTAACCCTAGACCAACACATCATGTAATAAAACTTTCAATTCAATCATCTTCATATGGACTAATATTCCATCTTAGTAGTCTTTTCATGAAATAGTAACCATAAAAACCTATATAACAAATTCATTCATACCTCATTTAAGGTCCTAGAACTTTATGTTCTCCTCATGTTTAAGTAACCACTAAAGGAACTTATTACTCCCTAAATAGTGAAGTAACTAATGATAATCCATTAGGGAAGAATGATTTTCTTGTTTTAACTCTTTCCTAGGTCCATGAGCCTTAATGTTCTCTGAAAAATGAATTTAAGTGACCCTTGACATGTATTTGAGAAAGTGTGAAACTCAAGCAAGGTATTGTCAAAATATGTTTGTCAAATTTAAATTTCACTATGATAGATATCATATGCTAGGAGACAAATATATTTTTTGATCCTACTTCACATTAGTGGTGATGTAATTTGTTCATAGGGGTTCCCACAACCCACCTAACATTTTTTTACAAGAATTCCATTATGCACTATGAGGGTTTAAGGGTTTGACAAGAATTTGTAGACCCATTTCAAAGGTGAATGAATAGTATAACATACGAAAACATTTCTAAGTAGATCAAGTACTTAGTAAGTTTTAGACTGATAATATGAGAAGTTCCAATACCATACAGTAGGGACAAAACCATGTGGATGGTCTTGACCTCTTTATATGGTTTTGACCATATTTAGTCTCAAGTTCTAGTATTTACAACGAAGACGTTTCAATATAATATTCTTATTTTTCTACACTCATATCACTCAGAATCCTTCACATCCAAATAAAACCTACTAAATGTAATGTGTTCTTTTTGTTTTGATATGTTCTATATCAATGATCATTTTATAAAGCATTATTCTACTTTGGAAAATTAATTTTGGAACTTAATTAAATTATTATATCAATCTGTTGAATTATATTATCCTTTTTATGGATATTAATATTATAAACATACTAAATATTAAAAAGAAACAAACTAGGAAATCAAAACATAGTGAAATCATTTGGTGAACCTAACCTCTAATCAAACATTATAGCCCTAACCCTCATAGCCTTAGGGCTTCATTTGCTATTCAGGTGTGATTTTTTGGCATTAATGTCTTGTCATGTTGTTAATTTTAAATATGTGTCCATTAATCACACTATCCCAAGTTCTTTCCCATGAGTATATGATGATTTCAAAAAAAAATCTATGGTTTCCCAATTTGGATATGAAGATAACTATGAGGATGATGTTTCTGATCCACAATATTATGTTCTTAACATATCATCTAGTCATATCCTTACTATGCACACTAATACTATCAAATGCCACAGTTCTAATAGTAATTTTGACAATATCAACAAGACATCCCCAAGGATTAGAAAAAATATTTATAACATTTCTTGGATTAACACCTTCATCACATTGATATTCTCTTATATGTTGTTATAGATCAACATAAGAACACCTATGTCTAATCATATATTGTATCCACATATTTTTTTCCTAATTTTTAGGAGAACCTAACATCCCTCTGACAAAATATTTCTATGACTATTCCTGCAGCTAAGATTACTACTATATCTCGTATCTATCACCGTAATGGCTCATATGTATCTTCATCTAGAGAATAGGGCCTTGAGCCATTTTTTATTCTGGACAAGAAAAACGTTTTCAATTGTAAAAAAATGTCTGTCATATGTCTAATGCTATAAAATCTTATCAATTATTTCATAACCTACTTGAACAATATGTTGTCTAATACCATTTTCCAATTAGTTTCACTGCATCTAAGCTTCCTAGCTATGATGGAAAGGGTAATCTAAAAGAACATATTTTATATTTTCACATTGCTTGATTTGATTATGCATCCAATGACATATTTATTAATAATATATTATTTAGAATCCTTAAGTAATTTGCATTATAATGGTTCTATAATCTCTCCACAAATTTAAGACAATCTTTTACCACATTGGAATATCAAGTGGAAAAATTTAGATCAACGTCAAGGATAAAATATCTTATGAAAAACATTCCAAAATAAAATAAGGATCTGAAGAACATATCATTGAATATTTATTTTGTTATCTGATAATTCTAACTACACTGAGAAACTATTAGCCGACATAAAGGTATGCAACATTTTTGTTCAATCTTTGCTTCCTTACAATAATTTGTCACATTCAACAAGTTTCAATTTTTTTACAGTGTATGTTATATCATGAATGAGTGTAAAGATACACTATTACATATAAATAAAATCGATTATGTTATGAGAACCTATAATTATTCCAATACCAATTTTCAAATAAAACTTACTTTCAAATGTAAAACTCATGACACAAAGTTTACTTGTAAAGACACTGTCAACATTGTTTCTTAAGCTACTAAGCTATAGTTACAACCTACATGATGAAAATTTACACATGTTTCCCTATCATCCACAAATGGTTCTAAATAAATTACTTGAATGCAATATCATGCCTCTCCCTTTTCCATTTAGGTTACTAAGAGTAACCCCCAAAATAGGAGTTTTGATACTAATATCTAATGTGATTATCATAGATGCATTATTCACTCTATAGATCATTGTATTAAGTTGTAACACATCATTCAAGATCTTATTAAAACCAATGTAATTTAATGGGATGATGCCTTTAAATATTCCAAGCCTATTAATAACCATGCTAAGTTGAAGCTCTTGAATGAACGTCTTCCAAATAATTCTAATGATACATCTACCTTGAAATTTTATAATAAACATCATATGGTGCCACCACCAACTTCTTATTATAACCCATTTGATATTATGATTGACATTTTTTCTTACATATACCCTTCTACGAAAATCATATTTATTTTAATAATTATGATATAGATTATACACATATCTCTAATGCATTCTATAATCTTATATATATTCATCACAATCATATTCAACGTGTTTTGGTTATTCCACATTATTAAGATAACATTTGTACACAGCCCTTACTTTAGTATCTTGGTATTTATTTTTATATTTTTATAGTTGATTATGATGCAAACTAAGAAAGAATTATAGTACCAATCACTATTGGATCAACTTTGTACACATACTTCATTCTTAGTTTTTAAATATATAACTATTGGGGTATTATATTTAGTTCTCCCTTGCCTTATCTATTTTAGGGTGGTCCCATCCATTGTTAACTAGTGCATGAATTTTATTAGTCATCAACAGTTGTCACCATCTACGGTGTAATTTTTAGGTTTTTCCTCCTCATGTTCCCCACTCTTTTGAGGTTT